>PVJO010034580.1:0-10793 GCA_004026905.1 Hystrix cristata | reverse complement strand
GAGGACTATCATATGTAAATGAAACAACTACCAGAACAGAGGTCACCCCAAAATAGCTACTCAGGAGAATTTGGGCAGGACAATAGGAGATCTACAAGATCGCAGATGAAGAAATGTCCAGCGACCTCAACAGTGAAGAAGCTGCAGCCAAGTGCTGTAACTTTCATCCAGGGAGAGGGAGAGAGAGAGATGCTCCCCCAAGGCCAACTCTATAGGCGCACACACGCACACGCACATACACCTGTGTACGGATATACTTGTGGTGCTGAGAATCAAACCCAAGGCCTTGAGCAAGTTAGGCAAGCGCTCTGCCACTGAGCTACGTCTCTGGCCCCAAGCCTGACACTGTTCGGATCCTCGCTTTCCATCATGACTCAAACAACGCGGCTGGAATGGACAGTTACGACTGACCTACATATTCATTCAATGGAGAAGAATGTGGAGTCGCGGCTGTTTTTCCATACAAACGTTTTTGTCAAGATTCATGAAGCAGGTGTGTAGAAAGAGTACCAGATATGAGATCAAGGATTTCAGTCCAGTGTACCACATGGCACAACTCCAAGGAACACCATTTCTACTATTGTGTGTGGCTTTGTCTCCCTTTAGGTAGGCCCTGAAGAGCAATGAAACTGTGCAAGAGAACCTGACTTATGTTCTGGTGCTGCCATTGCCACTTCCGCCCAGTATGAACTTGAATGAATCACTTCACCCCCCTGAGCTCTTATGCCAAGGCTGCAGGGTCTAGTTACGACAATTGGCAAAAATCATGAACACTTTTTTGGAAGGATTTACTTGACACTTCTTAACTATAAATGTTACATTTAAAATTTTCAAATGGTTTCCTAATCATGATTTTTTAAAAAATTTTGAATTGGTTACACAGATTAATGATTTCATTTAGGCAGATTAGTACATGCACATAACATACTCTAATGTTAGTTTTCACCCTCCATCTCCTGCCCCGCTGCTGCCCAGTGTCACATTTTGGGGGGTTTCAATGTGTATCTCACATTTTAGTACTATCTATTCCCTTATTACTTGCCCTTACATCCCCTCTCCTTTATTCCCTTCTTCTTGTCTAGTAATAGACCCCCTTCTGCTTCTTCGCCATGTTTTTTAGATTCCATATGTTAGGGAAAACATGCAATAGTTTTCTTTCTGAGTCTGGCTTGTTTTACTTAACATGGACCTCCAGATTCAATTTTCTGTAAATACATAACTTCATTCTTCTTTATGAATAATATTCCGTATACAAGGAAATGAATCAGTGTATGGTGTGCGGGAAGGATCAAGACAAGGCCTCTGTGTTCAATTGGTGCGGTAACAGAGACCTCAAGGAATGATAGGAATCCCTGGGGATACCTCGCAAACCGTGTCTGCAAATAATAAAATTTTAAGCACGATTAATGAACAGGTTATGAAATAAAATACAGCCAACATTACTAAGCAAGAGAATCAAAATATAAAGATTTCTTTCTAGAATTATGAACTTACTCCAAGATTAATATACAAATGATTCTATATCTCTACTTAAGATTTTTATTTTTATTCAGTTTTATATATATGCAATTTTAATACAGCTCATTTTGTGCCAGGCACTATACTTAACAAATCAATTTATTTCTAATAACAGCCCTACAAGTTGGTATATTCCATCACCCTGTTTTACAGATAAGAAAATGGAGGCTCTCACAGACTAAATAAATTGCCCATATTTGCTAACTAAATATAACTATTGGATCCAGGATCGGAGTAGAGCCAATATCATACATAAACCTACCTTTTTCCTACCATGTCAACCGATCCTTGAAAATGACTGTCAGTCTTTGACAGGGGCCAATCTTATTCAGGTTTTAAAAGTTGCTAAAGTGCTTTAGAGTTTTTTTTACTAAATGAGAAAGATTTACACTGCATTTATTAACCAAAAGCCAAGCCATAAAGAATTCAGAGAGAAATTCCTAATCAGAGGAAGGACAGTCATTAGAAAACCACTGGAAAAACATAGCCACCTATAATCTTTCTCCTTTTAGTTTATATTTACTGTTACCAAAAATTAATTAATTAGTTAATAATAAACCAATCAAGAAGCTAATCAGAGGTGCCAAAAAGACAGTCTGAGACTTCCATAATTCCAGGAGCACTAACAAGCAGAAGGTTTATTGGAGGCTTTTGAGCCACAGGTTACAGTCTGGAAAGTCTGAGAGATTTCATGAAACGGATAAGAGTAAATGAATGGAAAGAGCAAAGTAACATCTTGTACATCACACCTAGCAAACTTTGGAGAGAGTGAAATTAACCACAGCAATCCAGATTCAGTTCATATTCTGCCTTACATTATTTTTCTTTCCTAATTTGTTTTCTTGAACCTAGATAACTCCTGTTTTTAAGGAATATAATGCAATACCGTCAGTGAGTGATGAGAAAACCTGAAGGGAAGTAGTAATGGTGGAGAAGGCTGGTGAAGAAAGCAAAAATTTGCACATGACATTTAATAATGACAGGGGAAGGTGGAGGAGCGTGGCAAAGGGTTAAGTCCAGGCTGGCTGTACTCTCTGCCATGGGTGGCTGGATGGATGGCATGTTGATATCAAGATAATGAATATGTAAGAAGCAGAAGAGAAATAGTGAGTCAAAATTTGGACAAGTTGACTTTCAGGCATTGACTAGGTGATCCGGTATGCACATCTGGAACTCAATAGAGAAACCTGAGCTGGAAATAGAGCTTCAGGAATTATCAGCATGTGAACAAAGACAGAAAATTTCCCCCACATATAAGGCATGGCCAGAGGATGAAGGAGGCAAAGAAGACTGTAATAGACTGCCACAAATGGGCAGCATCTCATGCTGGTCAAGTAAGATCAGCGGGTGAGAAGGCAGGATTAGACAAGTGCATGCACAGAACACTTTGACCACTGATATGGTGGCCAAAAGCCTGATGGTCGTGGAGTAAGAGGTAAATAGTAAGCTAAAACAAGAAGATAACTCATTCTATTCATGAATTTGGTGGTTCAATATTTAGAAAGTGAGCTCAAGACAGTCTAGATGCCAAGACATAGTCAATAACCAGAGACTTGAAATCACTGGAAAAAGAGTCATTGATGGGTAGATAGGAGAAACACGAGGGGCGATGGCTTTGCCTGTCAGAATTACAGGAGGCCCAAATGACAGTGAGCTGAAGGGACCAAGGGGCTTGGATTTAATGTAATTAGCGATTACATTAAACACAATGTAAATTTGTGATGACTGTCAAATGTTTTAAGGGGTATTCGTGTACACAAATAAGTTGTTTATGATGAAAGCTTTGTTGTACATACAAGCACAGAGCGCTGCTGCATGATTTTAGTGCATATGCATTTGGTTGGACTGTGACTACTATGCAATTCAAGGGACATTGGATTTGGTTTGACTAAGACTTTTACCAAGAACTGATCATACTCGCAGAAATTCACATCATCAGCAATGACTGTAATTCATGATTGTAACTCACAAATAGCACACATCTGTCATTCGGGGTTTGCAGCCATCCCATTTATACAGATTCGAGTCAGCAGCATTGACTCAAAAGATCACATTTGAGAATGTACATGTTGAAATACATGCTTCAGTGTAGATTGCTTTCTTTAACTTTCTTTTTTAGTTTAAACCGAAGACACTATTTTGATTCTGTTCTCTGACCCTACATTGTGCTGGTGACAACCTTATTGCTGGGTGAGTACACTTTTCCACTTGGTCAGTTATGAATCACCCCACAACAGGAACCATTGTGTTCTTCAATGACAATCATTTGGCTCTAAATAGGGTGACTACAAAATGTATTTAAATGAGATTCTTTGGGGAATGAAAGAGGAGACTATTAATAATTATTCAGAGATAAGGAGAATGAATTGTGACCATCCTGGGAAAACTCAAAAGCATGTTTGACAAACATGGGAAACCATCTGTAATTATTTATTCATCATGGAAGAAAGCAAATTTTCTTGCCTAGACCAAATGGTGACTAAAAACACACTCTGTGAGAAAATTACCTCTTATAGGCAAGGGCTATCTAATTCATCTTTATGTCTCCAATATCCAGCCCGGCATCCTGTACGTATCTGGGAAATGGGGTACAGGACTTGGTCAAGAGACTTGTGTAAGTTTCAAGTTAACAACCTGCTGGATATCAGGTCATTACCCAGTGATTAGAAAACCTCATAATACTAGTAAATGACATAGCTGCCCAGTGGAAAACCAAATTTAATGCAGTAATGTAAGTGGTTATTTGGGAAAGTCAAGGCCCTTTGACAAAAAGCAAAGGTTCAGAATAAAAGAAACACAACAGGATTAACCTGGATGTTTTCTTAAAGCCTGAGTCAGAGTTGGGGGCGCACAGAGAGTAGAGCTCCCCAAACTTAACATGCATGTGGGTCACCCAGAGGTCTTGTTCAAATACAGCTTCTGCCAAGATGTGCTCCAGTAGCTGAGCTTGTAAATAAACCACAGTACATCTGGAAAATGGAATGTTATTTAGTTCTGAGAGAAATAAGCTATTAAGCCATGAAAAAAACATGGAAAAATTTAAGAAGTCATTATGAAAAGGCTACTATCATAGAATTTCAAATATATAACATTCTGAAAAAGAAAAACAAAGTTATAGAGACAGTTAAAAAGGAAAATAATTGCCAAGAACTAGGGGGAAAAGAGAAATGAACAGGCAAAGAACATAGGATTTTTAGAGCTGTAAAACAACATGGATTCATCCCATTATGCACTCATCCAAACTTATAGAAGATAAAAGGCCCGTAACCGACGAACTTTGACCTAAAATGACCTGTCAACCTAGGTGCATAGATTGTAGTAAGTGTACCACTCTGGTGGTGATATTGGTAGCCTGGAGGCTGTGAATGTGTGGGCACAGAAAGTACACTGGAAATCACACGTTACATTCAGTTTTGCTCTGAACCTAAAAATAAAATTTTTTATATAAATAGATGAAGGAAAAAAATAATGAATAAATAAATACATAAATAAATAAATACCTGTCCTCATTTGTAGGTCTGGGCATAGCCTGAGAGTCTGTGTTTCATTTGTTTATTTTTTTAACTGTCAGATAAAAATTGTACATATTTGTAGTGTACAATATGATATTTTAATATACGTGTGCACCTTGGAATGGCTAAATAACCTAATTAATATATATATTAACTTACATATTTACCATTTTCCAGTGGTGAGAACATTTATGTTAACTATAGTCACTATACTGCACAATAGATCTCTTGAATTTGTTTTTCCTAACCGAAATTTTTTGTCTTTTGTCCAGTATCTGCCTTATCTCCAAAATTCTCCTCCCCTACTTAGCCCTTGGTCCCCATCCTTCTACTCTACTCTTCTGAACCTGACATTTTAAGACTTTGCATATATGTGAGACCACACAGCATTTTGTCTTTCTGAGTCCAGCTTATTTCCCTTTGCATAATATCACTGCACTGGTCTCTGGGCCACACTCTGGGCAGCCAAGACCTCAGAACACTTCAAATCTAGCTTGGTATTCACTTTCTCCTTTTAGTTGTTTACTTTCCCACAGTAAGCCAAGCACTCTTTTGCCTTTTTAGTTTTTCATTCAGCTTTCTGTCCCCAGACATTGGCTGCTCACTTAGCACGGCTTTGTGCCTAGTCCTTGGTAACAGCCACTCAGTGTAACTTTGATCAAATGACAGAAAGCACTTACCCGACTACCAGCTAACGATTCACTCCTCTCCTCCCCTGCCTTGTCTTGGTATGTAGTACACTCATTCGTCACCGTATTCTTTTCCCTTTCAATTCCGATTTTTAATCCAATTCTACTTTCAGAAAACTTCTTCTGAGTTGGAGGGTCTCTGCCTCCAGACTCTCACTCGTAAGCAGAGCTCAGTTTCAGCCCTTGATTAGGAAACTCTGCCTGGTCCTCCTCCAAGGAGAACTTGAAGAGAAACCAAATGAGCTGTCCGTGACTCCTGTACTCCAGACTTCCTCTGAACACCAAAGAACTCCTTTTGAAAAATGGTATGTGTATCAGTCAGGGCTCAGCCTGAGGAACGGGACCAGTATGAGGTAAATACTATGGGATTTTTTTTTTTACCAGGAATTAATTTATAGTATTGCAATTAAAGGGAAAGGTGATTTGGGGCAAATGTGAAATCTGTGGTGGAGGCTTATAAGAAGGGCAGGCTGGCACTCTTGGGCATAATTTAATGCTGCTGTCCACAGATAGAATTTGTCTTCTTCAGGAAGCCTCAGCAACATTCCAAAGGCTTTTCTACTGACCGAATCGGCCCACCTGATTTATCTAGGATAATCTCAGTCACTGAGAAGTCAGCCAGTTATAGTCCTTAGGGGCACCTAAGCAACACTCTCTCAGCAATATCTAGATCAATGCTTGACTGAAAAAATGGAGGTTCAGGGTCCAGGCAGTGGACACAGCAGTCTGACCACCAATGGCACCACCTTGTCCCAGTGAAGACTCCTTCCCGGTTCCTTGCTCAGCCAGCCTGTCTGCAGCTCTCCACATTGCCCCTTCGCCGTCACGCTCAGAAAGCTGGAGTGTTCATTCTGAGCCAGGAGTACTGCACTTTAAAAAAAAAAAAAAAAAAGACAATTAATTGTCAAAAACAGGGGAATTAAAAAGAAAATCCAGGAAGTTAAATTCTGTTCTCTACCATTTCTAGTGTTAGACCAAGAGGAAGACCTGACTTGAATCTCAGTTTTAGTATTTGCAGTGTAAGTGACCTTAAATACTCATTTCTGTGAGCCTTTATATCCTTTCTGTAAGTGGGAACTCAACCTCAGATCCCTCTTCCTCCCTCTCTCTCCCTCTCTCGCTCCCTCCCTCCCTCTCCTCCCCCCACCACAGGCACATGCTCACAGAGGCCTGCATACTCATACACTTTGTTTTCTATTTTGTCTGAAAATACTTTTTCAATCTCTTAAACCAACTCTACTCTTTAATCTGATAAAGGGTGGATGATCATAAAATCTCCCTCTAACACTTCCTCAATTAACACATTCTGTGTACACTGATCTCAAACACTGCCTGTGGATTCAGATGTTCGCGATGGGATTCGGGCCTAGAAGTACAGTTTGGAAGTCATCTTTCCCTGCTTTTGCCATCACCCTCCACCTCGTGAAATTGGTTTCACCTTCTCCTATGCAAATGTCTGAATCTAGGTCACAACTTTACCATTTCCATTGTCCCTGCCTTAATTCCATCTCCTGGATCTTTCTCTTGTTTTATTGGACTTATTTCTTTGATACTATATTTAAAACTAATCTACTCCAAGTATTTTCTTTTCCCTCGTCATCCAGCCACCAGAATAATCCTTCTACAGCAAAGTTCTAAATACTCCACTCTCCTCTTAAAATTTTAAATGGTACCATTTCCAACTGGTACACTCAGCCTTGTCTCTAGTTGGAAACACACTGCTAGAAATTCCCCCAAATATTCCTGTGCTCTTCTCTGTTTGTATCTTAGCTGTGCTGTTCTTTCCATCAGTTTATATATACTTCCTCTATCATCTGGCTATTTCTCTGGACAGAATCAGTCAGGCCCACATTGTAATTTACACACATCTCTATTTTGACATTTATCTCACTGCATTGAGATTCCTTCCCTATCCATCTGGTTCCTTGCACTCACCCAAAGTCGAATTTCCCAATGAGAGGGTTTAAATCAAATTATTCATGTGAATAATCTAAATCTGAGGGGAAAAAAAGTGTAGTACAGACTTTGTGTTGATCACCTATTTGTTAAATGAATCAGAAAAGTAACAAATAAGTGAATACATCAGAAAAGACTTTGCAGTATTGAGCTGTTCAATAAATTGTCTTCCTATAAGGGCTTTATTTTTAGCTTTTATACTACACTAATTTGATGGGCTACAAAGTGCAAGTACCCTAATAAATGAGTCCCTGAACAAGTTAAAGAATTTGTTCTTGGTAACTAGATACTAAGTGTGAAAAAATACAAATTTTTAAAAATTTTATTTTAATGGTACATTTTAGATGTACATAGTGATAACATTCATCATAGGGGATTTGTACCTGTACATGACATATCTTGTTGCTTCTTTTTTTCCCGTTCCCCTCCCCTCACCCCCCCTTCCTCCCTATTTACAAAATCTTTGTTTCCATTTTTTCCTTCCATTTCTTATTTCTCTTGTCCCTCTGTTCCTTTCCACTTCCCCCTCCCTTGTTCCCTTTCCCATTTGGACATTTTCTTCCCTTTCCCAATATAATACAAAATATACAAATTTAAATCACATCTTCTTCCTCTTTCCCATGCAATGTGTTTGCTTCTGGTAAGTGAAGAGTGAGGATAGATATTTAAGAAATATACTCTTTATAGAAGAGAAACTTTTCTATAAAATCCTTGTGAACTTCTTTTGTTAATACTCTACTGGAACATAAAAGATTCAGTATGCACTAGGGAGATGCTGTAGGATGCAGGAAGTTTAGAAGAGTGGAGGGAAAATATTTAATAAGAAGAGGTTTATGCTGTGAGCTTTCCACTTCATATTTGTTTTGGAGAGCAAGAAACTACTTGCAAAAGCCATCTTTAATAGGCAAGCATCATGCTAATGACCCAATCTACGGATCGATAAACACTGAGGAGATTTTTATCCAGTATCATTAATAATATCCTCTCATCGCCAAGGGGGACGCAGCCTCCTCATATACCTTCTCTTGAGATGAACTCGATGTAAATAGAGACGACAGCCTTGTGGTTAAATAGGTGGTCGGTTACTAGCAGCTTTACGTAATGATGATAAATAGGAGGTGAAAATGTTAAATGGAGTAGGAGTATTTTTGAGGGGCGGCTGGGCAAGTTCATCTTTTCCGTTTACTATTCACCAGTTTGATAAACCTTTTCAATATGATGCACGCGTCCATGCTAACCTGCCATTCCCTTACGGAAGTCTTCATTTAACCTAATTAAAGTCTGTTTGATCACTTAGAACTCATTTGCATGTCTGCTTTCTCTCTGTGCTCATCTCCCTTGATTTAACCTGCTTCACCATATATTTATTAAACTCCTGTCTTTGTGTGTGTGTGTGTGTGTGTGTGTTTACTAATCCTTTAGTGCACAACAGACCCTTTTAATGGATTATTTTATTTAATCCTCACAACAACTTCAAAAGAGTGATAGACACCATAATTACTTCTGTTGTTCGAGGAGCGGGATCACGGAAGGGCAGCATCTTGTCAGGGTCACACAGACAGGTGATGGAATAGGGATTGGACCTCAGCTCCAAAGTAACACAAGGACACTCTCATTGTTTTTCACCATCCCATACTTAGTAGATGGAGCATAATCAACAAACACACACTGATCAAATGTTCACGTCACATCTCATGGGTGTTTACCTTCTCCTGCTCCTTCTGTCTCTAGGAAGTTCAGAAGTGTTCAGCAATTCCAAGGCTAAAATTATCTCTACTGACTGAAAGCAGCAGTCTAGGACTGTAGTCATTTCTAAGGACACTTGCAAGAAAGAAAGCACACAAAAAGGAACAAGTGCTCTCTCCTAACTCCTTGAAGCTCAGGGGGAGCTGTGTCTGCCGGTGTTCTCTGGGAACCTCAGCTTGCTGCCGGGAGGGTCCTCACTACTTGGTAAACGCAGGCCCAGAGAGGAATATAAAAAGCACCACAACGTCCTTCTTTCTGTTCCAAAACAAAACAATCCTCCACACACACTCTCAATTCACTGCTTCTTTTTTTGAAACATCTTCACTAGTATCTGTAAAATTAATGTTAATACAATGAAATTCTAAATTTAAGCTATGTCCTTTTCTACTATTTGCATAATTTAGTGAGCTTGGAAGCCAAGCTGATCTGGACCTAAACTCTAACTTCAAAGTAAATAAGCTCTGTGGTCTTGGGCAAGCACTTAACCCTTCTGAGCTGCATTCTCCTTACGTGTAGAATCAGCTGATGTTGCCAGCCTGGCAGGGTTAAAATGAACGTGGTCACACGACATAGTTTAGAGATTTGGATGGAGTTTGCAAGTGCTTGGAATTGGGCCATTTATCATTTCTGTGAATTTGACTAATTCATTGTCTTCATTCCATAATAACAGGAGCAATAATATCCACTTGATAAAATTGTGAGGATGATTTAATTAAAGATTTTATCTAACAAAAATAGCCGACAGTGTATAGTACGCACTCAATATACCTTTGTCCACTCCTGCTCCCATCCTTTCCCCTCACCTTCAGAATCTGAGTTCATCTCATCATTGTCCCTCACCCCGGGTGTAATTTTCTGAACCGTCCTCCTGTCTCTGTGGTCCATTCCATACTTTTCCTTCTCTTACATCCTAACGACTTACAATTTGACATACCTGCTTACTACTTTCCGAAGCACTGCCTGCACCCAAATCACATATCTCGGTGCCATGGTTGACCCTCCCTTCCCCACTCATGGACTTTCCCTGCTATGGCACTCACCCAAGGGATTCGTTACACATCGGGGCCTGTTCCTTACCATCTCCAAACCTTCCGCCCCACAGGAACAGAGCGTGAAATATCTTTCCTTTATCTTAATCCACATTTGTTATTTTCTCAAAGCAAACATTCTCATCTATCTTACTTTTTTCCAATTTGAGCTTGGTGCTTGGCACTAGAGCCAGTTCTTCCCTATCCTCGAACTGGTATTTTAGTTCCGGGAGCTTGGGGAAGGGGAATGGAAAAATTGTTCTGATTTACTTTGAAAGTCCTACACTTCTCCCAAGACTGACTGGGTTTTTTCCAGCTTCCCCCTCCCATAATGCAAAAGATGG
>PVJO010034579.1:0-10795 GCA_004026905.1 Hystrix cristata | reverse complement strand
ACTTTGTATCCAGCAACACAACTGAATTTAGTTATTAAATCCAGTAGTTTTTTGGTGGAGTTTTTTGGGTCTTCTATGTAGAGTATCATGTCATCCACAAATAACGATAGTTTAACTTCTTCCTTTCCTATCTTTATTCCTTTTATTTCTTTCTCTTGTCTAATTGCTCTGGCTAATGTTTCTAGAACTATGTTGAATATCAGTGGTGACAGTGGGCACCCTTGTCTTGTTCCAGATTTTAGTGTGAAAGCTTCTAGTTTCTGGCCATTTAGTGTAATGTTGGCCGTTGGTTTGTCATATATGGCTTTTATCAGATTGAGATATACACCATCTATCCCTAATTTCTGTAGTGTTTTTATCATGAACGGGTGTTGGATTTTGTCAAATGCTTTTTCTGCATCTATTGAGATGATCATGTGATTTTTGTCTTTGACTTTGTTGATGTGGTGTGTTACATATATTGATTTGCATATGCTGAACCATCCCTGCATCCCTGGGATGAATCCTACTTGGTCATGCTGTATAATCTTCTTGATAATTCGTTGTATTCTGTTGGCTAGAATTTTGTTGAGAATTTTCGCATCTATGTTCATTAGGGAGATTGGCCTGTAGTTCTCTTTTTCAGTTGAGTCCTTTTCTAGTTTTAGTATTAGGGTAATGCTTGCTTCCAGGAATGATTTTGGAAGCACTGCTTCCTTTTCAATTTCATTAAAGAGTTTGAGGAATAATGGTATTAGATCATCTTTGAATTTTTTGTAGAATTCAGCTGTGAAGCCGTCAGGACCTGGGCTTTTCTTTGTTGGTAGGTTTTTAATCACCTCTTCAATTTCAATGGCTGATTTGGTTTATTAAGAGTTTGTATCTCTTCTTGGTTTAGTTTTAGTAATTTGTATGTTTCTAGGAATCTGTCCATTTCTTCCATGTTTTCCGTTTGAGTATAAGTTTTTCAAGTAGATGTTGATGATCCTTTGGATTTCTGACGGGTCAGTTGTGACTTCCCCCTTTTCATTTTTTATTGCATGAATTTGGGTCTTTTCTTTCCTTTTTTTGATCAGGTTGTCTAGGGGTTTGTCTATTTTGTGTAGTCTCTCAAAGAACCAACTCTCTGATTCATTGATTCTTTGTATTGTTTTCTTGGTCTCAATTGTATTGATTTCAGCTCTGATCTTAATGATTTCTTCTCTTGTATGAGCTTTAGGTTTGCTTTGTTCTTCTTTTTCTAGTTGTTTGAGGTTCAACATTAAGTTGTTTATTTGAGCTTGCTCTGTCTTCTTGATGTGGGAGCTCAATGCGATAAACTTCCCCCATAGCACTGCTTTCATTGTGTCCCATAAGTTCTGGTATGTTGTATTATCATTATCATTTATCTGTATAAATTGCTTAATTTCTTCTTTAACTTCTTCTGTGACCCAGCTGTTATTCAGAAGGATATTATTTTGTTTCCATGTGTTTATGTGGTTTTTTTAGTTTTTGTTGCCATTGAATTCTAGTTTCAATGCACTATGGTCCAATAGTATGCATGGAATGATTTCAATTCCCTTACATTTACTTAAGTATCCTTTATGGGCTTGTATGTGGTCTATTTTGGAAAACGACCCATGTGCGGCTGAGAAGAATGTGTATTCTGCTACTGTAGGGTGAAACACTCTGTAGACATCTGCTAAATCCATTTGTTCACAGAGATGATTCAGTTCTGATATTTCTTTGTTAATTTTCTGTCTGGTTGATCAATGTCTTTGTGAGAGTGGGGTGTTGAAGTCTCCCATTATAATTGTGTTAGTGTTTATTTGATCTTTCATGTCCCTTAATATTAGTTTTATGTATTTAGGTGCACCAATATTTGGTGCATAGATATTAATGATTGTTATTTCTTCCTCTTGAAGTTTTCCCTTGAGCAGTATGTAATGGCCGTCTTTATCCTTCTTGATTAGTCTTGACTTGAAGTTTACTTTGTCTGCGATTATGATAGCTACCCCTGCTTTTTTTGGGGGTTCCTGTTGCATGAAATACTGCTTTCCATCCTTTGATTTTCAATCTATGTATTTCCTTTTGGGTTAGATGTGTCTCTTGTATGCAGCATATTGCTGGATCTTCTTTCTTGATCCATTCTGCTAGCCTGTTTCTTTTGATAGGTGAGTTGAGTCCGTTTATATTGATGGTTACAGCTGTTATGAGTTGACTCTTTTTTGCCATCTGTCTTTTCTGTAGTTGGTTCTGTGTTTCACTTTAGTTCAATTGCTTGTCTTTCCTGGTGGGATTTTTTTAGTGTCCTTGTAAATGTAGTTAACTGTTTCCTTCTCCAGGATGTCCTTCAAGACATTTTGTAGAGGTGGTTTGGAGGTTATAAATTTCTTCAATTGTTCTTTGTCATGGAAGTATCTTATTTCATTGTTGAATTTGATAGATAGTTTGGTTGGGTACATCAATCTGAGTTGGAGATTGTTTTCTTTCAAGGCTTGGAATACGTTGCTCCAGGCTATCCTGATTTTAGGGTTTGTGTAGAGAAATCTGCTGTGATTCTGATGGGTTTACCCTTATAGGTGATTTGTCTTTTTTCTCTAATAATTTTCATTATTCTGTGCTTTTGCTGAATTTCTGGAATCTTGATTATTATATGTCTTGGTGTGGATTTATTTTGGTTATAAGTAATTGGGGTTCTATATGCCTCACTTATCTGTATATCAAGTTCTTTTCTCATGCTTGGGAAGTTTTCCATCATTACTTCTGTAAATAATCTCTTTAAATCCTTCTTATTGTCTCCTGCTGTTTCATTTACTCCTATCACTCTTATATTGTTCCTTTTAGCATCATCTTGCAGATGTTGTAGTGATTTTTCATTTTCTCTAGTTATTTTCAACAGGTCTTTCTTTTCATTCTCACTGATTGCTGACCTGTCTTCTAGTTCTGAGATTCTATCTTCACTCTTGTTCATTCGGCTTCGTATACTTTCCAGCGAGGTTTTAATTTCTTGGATATCTGTTTGGATCTGTTTCATGGGCTCCATTTCTTTGCTAAGTTGCATATTCAAATTTTCGATTGTTTCTCTTAGTTCCTCTGTTTTTTTATCTGTGTCTACCCTGAACTCACTAAGCAAATCTTTCATTATGTTGGTCATCTCTTTCCTGACCTGGTCTATTACCTCTAGCCTGATGTTCTCTATTGCTGCGCTTATCTGTTTTTGAACTTCTGTTGCTATCATCTCTGAGAGTTTGGTTGGGTGTCTTCTGACATCCTTGATGTCATTGTCCTCTGTATTTATTCTGGGTGGGCTGGGGGTCTGTTGCTGTGTTTTGCTTCTATGTCTGGTCATTTTCCTTGTATGCATATGTACTTTGCCCCTCTTAGCTTGTTCTCCGAGTTGGTTTGATATTTTCTTTGTATGAGGCTACAAAAAGATAGGTAATAGCATCCTCCTCAGGAATGTCTGTTTTCGCGGTTTCTTCTGGGTATATGTGTTTCTTGGTTCTTATGACCTTTAGTCCTCCAGGGTTATCTTCAATGACAGGGTCATGGTTGGCTCTACTTGGTAATGGTGACTTCAGAGAGGGGAAGGGAAAAGAACGTAACAAAGAAAAAAGCTAAAAGAGGAACAATGGGAGAAGAAAGAGGAGGAAAAATCAAACATACAAACAACCAAAAAAAAAAAAAAACCTGGAGGGGGAGCAGAAGACAGTGTTACCTGTATTGAGTCCCCAACCTTGTGCATATATGTTGATGGATCCAGACCCTGCGGGTGTGCGGGCGGGCTCCGCGGCCCCGGTGGTGTGGTCGGCATGTGGGCGTGTCTGCAAACTGCCCGCGAACCTTTCTCACCTCAGTCCGCAGTATTCTTCTGTTTAGCAGACTGTGCGCGCCTCCCAGGCCCCAGGCGCCCTGCGGAAACTGGGCAGGTCCGTGCAGATGGCAGTCTGGTTGCGCGCCGCGTCCAGGGCGGGCTCCGCGGCCTGGGTCCAGAATTTTTACTAGATTGGAACTCAGTTAATTTTTAATGATTTATATTTGTCTAAATGGAGCAAATCTTTATCTCATTACTATTCTGTCTAATGGCTATAGAAATAGCTAGGTCTTCAATCTTACACACAAAACTCATCGTCCCTGGAAGTTAATATATGTTCATTACTCGTGCAATCTAACTTCAGTATCATGACCTGCATACGTTTCTACATAAGGGCAAAGGCCCCTCTCTGCACAATTTCCATATTCTTTATTTAATTTTATTTGGTAAGAATATTATGTTTAATGATACATCAGACATAGATGATAGCAAACAATGTGAAATACATATTAGCTCATTAATTCTAATATAAATTGTGTTCTCTGACTCCTAAAAACTCTGGAGTATTTATTGTATTTCTGCCTTGAAAATAAAATAGAATTAAAGTGGAGCCTAGTTTAATAGAAATGCTTTGGACTACACAGTAGTGGACAGCTGTGCATGCCTGGAAACAGATTGGCGTTTATTTCCTACAAGTGAAAAAGTGCCCAGACACGCAAGCTGGATGGTTTCTTTGTATCAACTCTCACATCTCCCTTCAGAGAATGGAGACTTCACATTTGTGGATTTCTGCAGGGCTACTTCATCAGGTCTTACTTGAATAAACCTTAATTCTTGTATAATAAATGAAAAATCTCTATTGAACCAATTTGATTTATTTAAATTATTTTAAATGCATGTTTGTTAAGAATTTGGTTTAGAATCTTGGTTGTACTTTTTAGCTTTATTCTTTCTAACAGATTATAATTCTATCATTAAATTATTTTATTGCCACATTCTTTATTCAATAATTCCTTCTTTGAAAAAAAGGCAAAGAGCTTCAAGGATAGCTATTAATTATGGCTTTTCTCATGCTTAGAGGATGCTTCTTGGAAGTAGTCAATTCAACGAAGGCCTATACTTGTAGGCCTGTATTGGTAGATCTCCCAGTTCACTCCTTTATCATAGTCTTAAATTATAAATCCTATTTTCTTAGTTTTTGAAAGAAAGCAGACTACACAGATATATTTCTACAATTTCATCTATATCAGAGTTTCATGGAGGTAAACGTTTTACCTTTTCTAAACTTTCTTAACACGTTTTTATCAGTATATTGACTTATCTATTTTATTCTTACAACACACTTTTTTAAGGGATAATGTTCCTGTCCCTACTGTAGGCTCTAACTAGAAGAATTCATGGTGGATTTATATTTTGATATACATGTTGATCAGACAAAACAACTTCAGCATTCAGTGAACTAGTGCTAAATCACATAAATTATCGAGCACCATTTACTGCAAAAATGGCGCTTCAGAAGAATTTCCTCTCACATGTAGACTTCGCTAATTTATTTATATTATATCAGAGTCATCAGAGATTTGGGCAATAAATTTCAAAACCACTGCTCTGTAGCTTGATAGCTTCTTAACCTAACATTCCAAATAATGTAGCTGACCTCTTTCTTTGTCATTTATATTCATACACCTTGGAAGGAATTTAATTAGTCAACTTTGTAACGTTTGTCTGCTAATGAATCTCTTTTTGCTTCAACCAATTTTTCTGAACAATTTTCCTCTCCTTTATTACTCTACCATGGCAGGAAGTCTCACCACCTGGATTGTCAGTAGTTATGTGCTCTCATTCAAGATCCTGGACCAATGGGGAGGAGTAAGGTCTTGAACATTTACTCTGTCATTTTCTGCACACTGGGTTGATACTACCTTGGAGGGTAATTTAAAAGCTACATTAAGTGGACAGGAATTTTGTAATAGAATAATTGAAGTCTGAACTAAAAAATGAAAACTTTTATACTTTTTCTAATCTTGGAATATCCCAAAATAAGGTGAAATATTTTTAAATGTGACAACGTGAAGGCAATGGCAAAAATGCTTACTATTCGTTTTTCCTTCGAACCATACTTAGACTTATTTTCTGACAGATAAAGGGTTCAACAATTAAAACTGGTAAAAAAAAGTAAGATAATTTACTAATAAAGTTATTTGTCAGTAAGATCTTGAGGGAAGTAAGAACGAATTGCATATACAACATGATTAATGTTAGAAATAAATTATTCTATCCTCACTGTCCGTGACTGACAATCTACATAGTTCAACTAATGATGGGGAATGTTGTTTATTTCAATTTCCTATTGTAAGCATTCCTTTTGTTAATTGTGTAAGTCCTATTGACTTATAAATGATAACATTTCAAATTTGCCATATATTATTCATTAATTACTATCAACATTGACTAAAATAATTCAAGAGTTTGAACTTTTTGGCTCAGAGTGATTTCCTGCACAGTCTACAGAAAGTGTGAATTTGCAAGATGACTTTTTTAGATGCAAAATTTAATTTAATGGCATTTGCACAGGGCTTTTATCTGCATGTCTGCTTTTAAAGCATACATGCACTATGTAATGAGAAAGTTAAAACAAAATTATCTGCTCTCCAAGAAGACTCAGAGATGCATTGTAAATATATTGAAAACAATCACACAAATAGTATTCTAACTATATATTTGAGAGGTTTCAGAAAGCATGTAGTATAAAGAAAATACACAGTATAATAGAGCATATATGCCATAGAAATTCTTTTAATTTAAATCACATTTATTTAACTCATCAAAACTTTAACTTGTGATCAAGAAAGAAAGTTTCCTAGTTATACTATAGTTCCTCTTTTTTGATTATATGCATATATATCTATTTGTCTTGTGAGGTTAGGTAGCCCGACTGCCTTGAACTCATGATGATCCTTCTGCCTCAGCCTCTCCAGTTCAGGGATTACAGGTGTGCATCACCACGCCTGGCTCAAGAAAAATGATTTTTAAGAGGAACCTACCCTCTTGGCAGAGGGTAGCTAAGAAGATATAGGGAATCCCTCCCCGGGGAGGCAGCTTTAGTCACATTGTGGTATTAGTGAGAGCGTGATGTGCGTGAATTAATATGGCGGCATAGGAAACACTAGGGATGAAGTATGCATTATCTGAAGTAAAAAACCCTTGAATAAAAATGATAAACGAAGTGCTTCAGAGTGTTTAGACCCAAAGTAATATTTGAAGGAAGAACAGTGACTAAAGAGAGAAATATATTTAAATATTGAATTGTCTTGTATATAGAAGACAAAACTATTCCATCACCAGAAAGCAAAGATGGCATTTGAGAGAGGAAACCCTCCCTCATGTCGCTTACCTCATATCCTCTGTCATGCTCCTGGTGACCCGACACACATTCCTCCCCACAGCATTATGCAAACAGTGTAACCGAGAGCATTACTTGCTCTTTACCAAAAGGTTTCCTGTTTAAAGTGTTTTTTCAGTGAATGATTTACTTCTCGAACATCAATTACAGGAGTTGTTGAATATTAAAACCTGGATAGATGGATCTCCTATACGCTTTTAGCAATGCTTATATTATTTCATAATGGTACTCACTCAAGTAACTTTAAAATTTCAGTGACTTGAAAGGAACCTTTATTTCTTGCTTACAGACCTGCAGATCTGTAGCAACGGTTTTGGTGGGATTCTGGTTTCTCCTGAGGAAAGTACAGGACTATAAGAGTTCACAGCAAAGCCCCAAGAACTTGTAAATTATCTGCTTGCAAGTGAAGTATGTCACTTCCTCCATCACATTCCATTGGCCACGACAAATATTACATTCAACATTAATTGGAATGGAAATTACATCGTTTACACAGAGTAAAACAATGACGGTTTAGGTATTTTCAGAAAAATAATACAATGTATCACACTGATATTGAATGAATAAATAGAAATTTTAGGAAAATGATTAAAAGTGCCAAGTAGATAATATATTACATATAGGATGATCCCATACTCTGTTCATAAAAGTAAGTAGGATGCTAGAAAATGATAGATGAACCGAAATTCTCACGGCTGAAATGGACACCAACATTCCAATTGCTATCTCCTAGAACAAGAAACTGACAGATGAAACATGAAAAGAAAAAAAAATATATATATAGATCTGAGGTGTGTTAGATTTCCAAAAACCAGTGTAAGATAAGTAAGGAGGAATGCAACAATAGAGAAAATGAAAATGATGGAAATTAACATGGGCAGAGAAAAGAAAGCCAGTGTATAAAAAAGCCAAAGGGGGCACCCTCACAGAATTAAGAATTGGTTCCCAGTTTTAAAACAGGTTATGAATTTGATTTGAAAGTAAGGCTTTTCTAAATAGTAAATATAAAAGCAAAGATTGTTCAAAGGTTATTCTGAATTCTTAGAGAAAAAGTGCTGCCTGATTATGGAATCATAGTGGAATTATACACATTGATATTAAACAGAGTTCTGTGGAGAAGCATAACCAACAGGATAAAGAGAGATATATAAAAGCAAATTTGTTTTGGAATTGGCTTTTGCAATTCTCAAGGACCAGAAATCATATGAGACGCCGTCTGCAGGCAAGTGAACTGAACAGCAGTGATGTAATCAGTCTTAGTCAGAAGCCTGAAATTCAGAGAATGAACGGTGTAACTACTCAGGCTGAAGGTCCAAGAACCAGGAATTCTCGATGTCCAAGGGCAGGAGAAGACAACAGACCGTAAACTGAGTGAGCATTTGGTTCCATCTGGGACCTTAGAAGGCTGGCTGAGGCCCACCCACACTACTAGGGGTAAGTCTTCTTTGTAGTCTAGAAATCTGAATGCTAATCTTTTCCAGAATCCTTCTCTGAGACACATCCAAAAGCCGTACCTTTATAGGCTATGTAGGTATCTCTTAACTAAGCCAAGGTGATGCATAAAATTACGCATAATGAAGTCGGTCACTTTTAATTTTATAATCACATGTTTGTCCTTCTTATTCATTGACTGCCTGGCTATAGTTTACTAGTTTGAATACACTCACATTCTCTTAATGTTTAAGGAGACAAAAGTTTAAGTGACAAAATACCTGAAAAAATCAGCATAAGAAAGAAAAGCATGTATTTTGCCTCATAGGCTCAGAGGTTTCAGTCCGGAGTCTCTCACTTTCGTTACTTTGGGCTTGTGGTAGCACAGTACGTTACAGCAGGAACACACGGTGTAGTATGCAGCTCAATCCATCCCAGTAGGAAAATGTAAGAGAAAGAGGAGAAGGGGTGACTCCCGATTTCCCTCCCCGCCGAGGGAATGCAGCTCTTGACCCAACTTTTGTTCACTGAGCCCCACCTCCTAAGGGTCCGCCACTTCCTACTGATGCCACAGGCTGGTGACCAAGGCTTTGACACAAGGGCCTTTGGGCCAGTCGAGACTCGAGGTATGGCAAACCTTAAAATTCTTCATTCATAACTGATTATTTTCTAGACTCTTTCACATTACCTTAAAAATCGACATGGAGGAAGCAGTACATATCTAATGTAAATATCTTGATGAGTTTGTGGGCAAGTATACACATTGGAATCATCACCATCTTCTAGGCCCTTAGCAGATCCATCACTCAGAGTCTACAGGTATTTTTAAAATGCGTAGTACTCATAGTCAAATACATCCATGTGCCTTTGATAGTAGTCTTTGTGAATAATTAATATTATTTTCTAAATTATGTCTTAATACAAAAAATTATCAGAGTTTAAATCGATAATTTATCAACAGTTTAAATCAACAGTTCTGAAGAGAGTGTTATTGTGCTCTGGTGTGTATTATTATATGTGTTGAACAAAGCCCAGGTTATAAGTATATTGCCAACATTTATAAAGACATCGTTTTACCCATGCTGAAATTAGTGAATGATTTGGGTATAATTTTGGAGCATATCTTCTGAATTACTACTTAAAAGACAGAAATAAGAGCCGTAATTTAGAATGCTTGTTCTACCACATCACCAGATATGCGTCCTTCAGTAAGGAAAATTCAGTCCTCTCAGTTTGTTTTTACCATGAAATAGCCACAATGTTAGAATCTGCTTCACAAGACTCATGGAAAAATTAATTGTGACCATGTAGGGAAAGTGCTAATTGATATTCTTAGCAGGTAGTTTGTATTTTAAAGGAATATGAAAAAGAAGATGAAAATCAAAAGTCTTTTGAAAGTTCTTCATCTACAAAGGTAATAGAGATATTTTCAAAAGTGTGCTCCGTACGTGTCATACCGCAAGTTTTATAAATAGTCTTTACCCCTACAAATTACAGTCTTCGTAAAGTTATGCCATGGTTTTTTTCGCTCACATAACTACAATATAATACTGTTTCATAAGTTTCTACAAACTTGACCTTCACTAACTTCATTTGTTATATCGTATTTTTATGTTTTATTGTTCTTATTTTTATGTCTTCTTTTATGTTTATGTTTTGTATAGTGGACAAGAAATTCTGCATATTTAGTTTTTACAATTTGTGTTGTATACTAACATATTGTGATTAATCGCCATGTTTGAGCTAATTAAAGTATTAATCATATCACACAGTTACCATGGTATTGTTATTTCTGTGCTTTGGAGAGTAAAAACATTCCAGATCTGCCCTCTTAGCGTACTTCAAGCATATGATATGGTATCATTAATCACTGTTAAAGTAGATTTCTATAACTTATTAATCTCACAAAACTGAAACTTGAAGTTTCACAAGTTTTCTCTCCACTCAGCCTTCCAGAGGCAACCAGTACTTTACTCACTGCTTCACTGAATTGGACTATTTCAGATCCCATTGCTAAACAAGGTCATGTTATATTTGCATTTGTGATTTTGGTTTATTGCCCTTAGTTCTCTAGGTTCAACTATGCTGTCCCAAATGCTAGGATTTCCTTCTTTTTTAAGGTTAAGAAATAAAATATTATTTTCATATATATATGTCTCTTTTCTCTGTCCACTCATCCATCAATG
>PVJO010034578.1:0-10800 GCA_004026905.1 Hystrix cristata | reverse complement strand
CCCCCCTCCCCTCCCTTCCATTCACCCACCCCTCCCTATTTGCAACAAGTGTATTTACACTTTTCCATTTTTTTCCCTTTCATCTTACTTTTCTTTTAACCTTCTTCTTTATCCCCCTTTTCCTATCTAGTTCTTTTTAATACAAACGATTCACTGCATTATAATGCAATCAAAATTTTATTAATGAATCGATTAATACGCTTATATAGTGAAAATGGACATGTTTCCCTTGACTAGTTCTTTCGTTCTTGTAATTAGGCCCTGTGAAAAAGACAATAGCAAGTGTCCTGTGTACCATTTATAAGATTTGCTTCAATTCAATTCACAGCTGTGAATGTGTTCTTCTCTGAGCATGAAGCTCATTTCCATAGTGTCCTGCAATGTCCAACAGCTACCTTCATGTCTTTACAAATAAAATGAGAATTATCTTGTTTGTTTTTACACAATGCTAAGCAAGCAAAAGTAGTTGAGGTCTACTTTTGAAAATTAAATTCAAACTTTTACAATGCAATGTAACCAGCCAGTTGGATCTCAACTTAGAAGAAAGACATAAAAAGGAAAATGCAGATTTTATTATTATATTTATTACTACATTGAAATGTTACAGTATCTTTCATTGTACTGATTTCTTCACTTACCTATAATTTGTTTTTAGTTAAAATATAATTATTTTGGCCAAAATACAGACAGAGAAAAATATTTTATCAAATGGTGAATGCAAATGAACATATAGAGGCATTTGGCATTTTTTTCACTTGGTATTCAGATTCACTTACTAAATTTAAATAAATTTGTTTATTTACTGAATGTAGCAGGCAGAGGTCCACAACCTCTTATCTATCGTTCTCAAATACCCAAACTATGAAAACTAAAAATTTTATAATACAGTAAATCCTTAAAGGTAAATCCTGGCCTTTTTTAAACTGACCAAGTGATAAAACCTGAAGTCATTCCTCCTTACTGTGAACAGCAAAATGTTTCATTTCAGGAATGTTAATATTTAGATTCTTTGTTAGCTAGAATAGCTAGAAAGGGTAAGGTGGATCATTGTTTTACACTTATAAAACCTCCAAATGTTTAAAGTGCTAAATAAATCTGGCCCCAAGAAATTGCAATAAGAAACTGCAGATCTGTATTTCCTTCCTTCACAAAAAAAGTCTTATACTAATTTTTTAAAATACCACAAATGCATTCATCTCAGTGTGGTGTTTCCTTTTTTTTTTAAGTATGAAAATGGGCTTGCAGTGATCTACTGTGTGAGTAGCCAGACTGATATCATTAGCAATACTGATATTATTTTTTCCTGCAAAAGAATTTAGAATTTGTGATTAACCCAGAGGAAACCTTGCACAGGTTCATGTGCTAAATCGAAGGTCTCCTAATCATGTTGGCACTGATTTTGGTTGGTCCAGTCTTAATTTTTCTTGGTGAAAGTCACGGGTTTTGTTGTTATTAAGTGGGCTATTGGAATATTTTGTGATAGGCAAAAATCACTCAAAAATATAAGCGTCTGTCTGGCTTGAAGACGTCCTTCATTATGCCATAGCAATACATTGGCTTGGGGAGCTAAGGGGCTGTGGGGTCAGATGAGATTTCGGCTTTTAAGATTGAAAAGGTCTATGTTAGATGAAGCAGGTCTCCTGGGAGACAGTTTCATTATATTCCTGAGGTTAGTCACATTTGTCTCATGGACAAAATTTTCATTTTCCCGGTTGCATTCCACTGGTGCTAGGAATATCCCTTTGTGCGACTCTAAATAATTCAATATTTTAGCTCCTGGTAATGGGCTTTTTACACTCCTATTTCCTGCCCTCACATTATCCAATAAAACCTTAAGTTTAAATTTGCTATTCTTTAATATCTTTTAATTTTATTCTTTGGACCTTGTCTACAATTCATGCACCTTTTGCTACCCGAGTTTCTCTAATAGATGTGGTCAGAACTACTTAATGAGAATAATATCACATTTTTTACAGAAAAGTAGGATAAGATGCAGCAAAAAAGAAATCCTTTTTGCTAACAGTCCTGGGACATTACAGGTTGTTTCTGCCAACAGCCATCTGCTCTCAAATTCCCACTAAGACAAATAAAACTTAATAAAAATGATGACTGCACTAATTTAGAGCCAGAAAAGAGCTGTAGTTTTATTCTTTTTTTTTTTTTTAACAATTGCAAACACCAGAATGACTCTCTATTCTATAATTAACTAACATTTGACATTTTGTTATTTTCTTTGTTTTTCCTTGCCTGATTTTTCAAATCATTTACATGTTCTAAAGAATCTTATTTTAAGCATTTAAAAATACCTCCTTGTAAACTTACTGCATTTTTCTCTTATCCTACCCAGGGCATTAAGGGAAATTTACTGAAAAGTGTTTTGTTTTGTTTTTTCTCTTTTTGTTGTACCTGGTACTTAGTAAGTTACTGCGCAAAATGGGGGTAAAAGTGACATGGATTCTACTTCTAGTGAAACTTGCAGTGTTGTGAAGAAAATGAGTATGTACAGAAATTAGAAAATATACCACAGTCCCATTCTAAAATTACATCCATAGGTAGGTAGAGATAGAGAGATAGATAGATAGAGAGATAGATAAATAGATAGAGAGATAGATGAGGAAGGGAGGAAATGGAACGTGAACAGATAAGTATAAACTCCCATCAGACTTCCTAATAAAAATTATTAGTGTCACCTCAAATTCACATACTGGTAAAGTGGTTAAGATTGAAGCCACTTCATGTTTGCTACTTCTGTTCTCAGGAAACACAGACTTTGTTCATGCTTTCGATTTCAGCATTATTCCTAACTTTGGTCAAAGTGAAAATGATGTTCTGATAGTAGTTCTGAGCCTAAAATTTAAAAGTCCTTGTACTTCAATTCTTGTCCTAAAACACTAGACCCGAGACCATGCTGTAAGAGGAACCCCCAGCCAGCTGGCAACCCAGTCCGGACTGTGACACCACATGACATTTTGGCCTAGAAGTCTCCTCATGAGATTCCAGACGACAGGGCGGGGAGACAAGAGTGAGCCCGGGGCAAAACCAAGAGAAGGGCCCCACTGAGCACTGAATCTTGTGCTCATTTTTTTAAGGCACTGCATTTTGGGCTGGTTTATTAGACAACAAAGGCAGCTGACATGGACAAAGACAGACATTAGACAAGACAAAGGACATATTTCTCTAATGGAGGGAATGCTTTAATGGCGGGAAGTGTTTTCTACCGTAATACAGTGTGTCACGTTCCCCGGAAGGACTCGGTAGTACTATACCAGTGCTCCCCTACACAGGCAACATCAGTCAGTGTCCTCACAGACCCTCCTCTGTGTAGTCCTCAAATGGTTATTCAAGTCTAAGATACAGTATTTGACCCTTTAATTTAAAAGAGATGTTAACTCTTTGAGAGTAGTTAAGAAAAATAACAACAAAATCAACTTGTTTCTGCAAACATTGGATGCTGATATGTAAACTTTGACAGTCTTTGAAATTTAAATTTCATTTGTATTACAATCATTTCACCCTCCTCATTGCTGATTTTCATGTTTAAGAGAAAGCTATTCTGAAGTTTGTTATCTCTTGTACTTACTTTCACATCTTCAAATAGCATACTTAAAAATAATACATTGGAATTTTCAAATTGGACGGTCTCTCCTCTTTTCCTACCATGAATGAAGAGGATTTAGTATCCATACATATATCACCACTTCAAATACACACATTTGCCTTCTCCCCTTCCTCTCAATGTATTATTTTGGATTAAATTAATATTCATTATTAAGTTACCATTATTATGACATAAATATTCTTCAGAATAAATCCATGCAATGTTGACTTTCTTTCTTTCTTGTAATCTTTTTTTTAAATTTTCTTTTAAGTTAATAATTGCTTCCATTATTCATTTTCATAGTCTTCAGTGTCTCGATGACTAATTTATTACCCAGTTCTCCTGCAGATTTATAAAACTTGTCACAAAATGATAAAACACAACTGGGAATCAACATACTCAATTTTTTTCTCTCTTGTAGACACGTAGTTTAAGACTTCTAGTTCCGTATCCAGCATGGACTTGTCTTTCTCCAGAGATAATGGACAACTGTTACCCTTGGCATAGGACTTTCTTCACCCACAATCCTGGGAATTCTTTCTTCTCTGCTGCATTGGGTCTATGGTTTCTTAATGCCCGCACATCTGTCTTTCTTGAATCAATACCTTATTCTGCTCGGTCTAATTCTCCAATAACTTCCTAATGAATGGCAACAGAATGGCCATGCTTTGAAATCAGGAATTTCATACTTCTCCAGTTTTTATGAATGGTGACATGCAGGGATGGTCAGTTCATAGTCTAAACCACTCCACTGGCAACTTCAAAATGAAAGTAAATTTGAAACACTCTGAGCCCTTTTCATCCACTGTCCTATTAGATTGTGCCTCTCAGAATCTTGAAAGCATTTGTTCAAAGTTATCTAGCTTCTCGTGTTCACATTGTCTAAACTGGAAACTTTTTCTTTCTGGAATCATTTAGGAAAAAAAAAAGGATTCTAAGATTTCCAGGGTGCAATATGATGTAAATTTCTTTTTATTGGGTGATCAGTTTATTGCTGAGCTGTGTGTGGTCTCTTTCTATTTTGAATATTCATGTCTCTTCATAGCTGGAAAATGACATTGATTTCTTTCTTTGTTCTATACTTTTTCCTTTCTATTTTACCAGATCTCTCTTTTGAGCATTATTTTTAGTCTTCATCTGGAGGCGTTCTCCAATTGGATGGTTTTCTCTCCATATTTACTTTTCTTTAAAAAAAAATTAGCTTTTTATGAGGGAAGTTGGATAGTTTTTCATATTGTAAAAGCCATTTCTCTTTTCTTTTCTATGAAATGTCAGTTGACTATTTTTTCCTGTATTCTGTTTGGTTCTAAACAGTTTTCTTCTTGATCTCAAGCACTTTGCATCTATCAAGGTATTGTGATATAAGCAGCAAAATATTCATAAAAGATATTGTCTTTCTCTATTGTTTATAATGTTTATGCATGTAGAATTTTTTTCATTTTGTTGCAATTGAATGTTTTGATCTTTCAATTTATGGATTCTGGAATTTTTTCTTATATATTCAAGGCTTCCCCGCTTCAAATGTTAAACTTTTATATACGCTATTTTATTCTTGTTATTTTCTTTCTGAAAATAATTTTGGGTTCATATGTGAAGTACAAACCGTAATTATTAATGCTATTATGAAATTATTCATTATTATAATGAACAGTTTTGAACATTTGTGCAACAGATGGCAGGCTCTGTCCTGGTGACTTTAACAGTTTTCACAAAGTGTCCTCTAAGTTATCACCACGTGTGTACAGAAGAGGAACTTGACATGAAAAGTGTGCGGCTCACTTGAGGTTGCTCAGCTAGTCAGCGTGTCAGCTGTGACTTGAACTCAGGTTTTCTTACTGAACTCTCATGATTTTAAGCATTATCAAATTTTCTATTGTAAAACTAACATCTCTGATCATTTACATTTTTCCTGCTCAGGTTTCCTTGGTTAACTTTAGTTTGACTTCACCTTGCATTTCAGATGTTCAGGTTGTAGAGTTTAGTACTGTAAATTGAAAATTTTCCATGGGTTGAGAATCAACCAATTCTCACAGTTTTCAACAACTCTGTCCTTTTTGAAAAAGAAGCCGTGAAGATTTGGATCAAGCTATTGCTGGGAAGACATTTCCTATGTGGTTTAAAGCATTAGAAATATTAAAATTGATCAACCATCCTAAGAGGTTTCACTTCTGGGAGACAGAGGCAACTCCAATCATGTAACCCAGGTCTCCATAAATAATGGAGCAGTGGGCATATCGTGGTGTGGGGGAAAAAGCAACAGAACCGCACACTTATTTCTGAGAAGAGGAATTATTCAATCTGTAAAAGAAAGTAGGAGCTTTTAAATGCTTTGTACTCAAGCCAGAGTTCTGATATTGCCTTAATTATTTATGAATTACTGGATCTTAATACTCCTTTTGTACTTTTGTAAACATCACCCTTCTAATGTCTTTTAATTATTTTATTACATATGTATATATATTTATCCTGCTTGAAAATTCCTTGAGCTTTGCTTTAAAGAAAATTAGTAGCATTGCAGATTATCCCCAAGACTTCTGCTTAGCACTAAGAATCCCGAATTTGTGTCAAAAAAGAAAATGCTTCTCGATGCTGCTACATAAGTAGGTGGATTCTTTAGTGGGGCCTGGGCTCTTCTGCTCTTTTCTCTCTAAGGAAAAGAAAATGGTATCATCGTCAAAACTTTCTAATGTTAGTGATGGCTAGAAAGTGTTAATCTGCAATTAGTTAAGTAAGTGCTATTTTGGGGACAATGAGCATTCCTGTTTGGTAGTTTGATAATCTGTCTGTTGGAAAGAAAAGACAGCCTTAAAAAAAGAAAACTGTTTGTAGTCACTGGGTAACATTGATTATCTATGTTTGCCAGTGCTGAGAAAAAGGGAAATCATTGAGCATGAATGACACTGAGCGTTGATTGCATATAAATATGTTGATAACATTATTTCTTGGTACTTGAACGTTTACCTGCAAATCTAAAGAAGGGATAAATGATATATAGTGTGCAATGCAGACTAGCTCTTTATCTTTCTTTGTTCTGAAATTTAACAGTTTTATTTTTCTGCAAGGTTACCTCGCTATGTATGCTCATCTCCCATACTTTTTCAAATGCTTCTGAAAATTTCTGTGAAACAAAGATTTGCCCGTTTTCCGAGAACAAGTATAAGTCAGACATTGATTGTGCACAGATGGGCCCCGTCGAGCCTCAGGATCCTCAAAGCACTGTTCCATTTCTGATGTTATTCTCTTTGCACTTGCATGTGATTCTCTCCCGGACAACAATCTGAGCAGGAATGAAAAGAAGAAAGGGACGATTTGTCCACCGGTACAATCTTCAGGCAGCATTTGATGTACCCAAGCTTTCGAAAGGGTCTGAAACTGCATTAGTTTGTGACAAATGTGAATTATCATCTTTCTGTGTCAAGTTGTTCCCATCTTTTGATAACACGGTGGATGATATGTCCTTAGAGCATTTATCCTGGCACTTAACCCACTCTGAAAGAAAACTCTTCTACCCTTAGGGAGAGCTTCCATTACCAAGTTAGCCAATATTCATCTTGCCCTAAGTGCAACCTCTAAAGATAAAGTCCAATTTAAACAATCAATTTTTCTTAATCACTCCACTCAACAATGACTGGAAATGACTCCAAGGAATAGAAGAGTGTGATGACCCAAAGAGAGGTTTTTTTTTTTATTTTAAATTTGAACATATTTCTTTCTCATGTTCATTGTTTGTACTTTGCTAGTACAAATTGTAGTAAAACTTGTGCATTAGTACATATTAGTCATTGAATTTGTTGATTATGTCTAAGCTTTTTACAGGATTGGTAATTGTTTATTTAAAAAAGGTACCATACAGAAAATTGGAATATAAAAAGCAGTTTATAAACCTAGCTTTTACTCGTGATTATGTTAGTCATTAAATTGACTTTGAATGGATATATAACATGACTATGTTTTTCTTGTTGGACGTGGGTCAAGGAATAAAAACATAGTGTTTTCATTTTCTAACTGTTAGAAAATAGAGCTTGGGAAATTAACTGGCGATTCTGATGTTTCCAACAAGCCCAATAAGTCTTCATTCACAGGGAAACGGACAATACTGAAGCCTTGGAGATCTTGTGATGAGATATGAATTACTTTGGTTTGTTATTCTTTATTGATCAAAACACTTGACTGTAATGGAATAGTGCTTCATTATGGTACTCTGTAGAGAAAACCACAGCTCCAGCAACAAAAATTTGAGGAATAATTCATGATTATAGTGATTCTAATCCTTTCATGAAACTCTGCCCTTTCTCATTCAGTTGATCCTTATGTAACATTATGTTTTTGGCCAGAGAATATAAAGGTTTGAAAACAGCCCTTTAGTGTTTTGCAGAAAGTCCTACATGGACAGGTATGACTTCCATGGTTAAGTAGTTTGACTATACAGAGTACCTGAAAGATGTAAATACTGATGAGTCTGAATTCCAGTCTCTTTGGACTTTATTTCAACATCTCACACAGGCACGTGTGTACTTTCCAGAAATGCTAGGTGTATCTGTAGCTTCTGGGCCCACACATTCACATGACAAGTTCAGAGGGGGAAAAAATCCTCTCCAAATACAAATCACCTTCCCAACAGAGCTACCATCTTCTCTGCTTTTCAGAAGCTTTGTAGTCACCCACAGGGATTGCCTCAGCTTAATAGTCACCAACTTCCTGTTCTAATTTTATGGTGAGAAGACTGGGAATAAATGTACCCACCCCACAGCATCTGCCAAGTATAATAGTGTTTTTAACCTTAGTTTCTCATAGAAGATGTAAATTTTTGTACAAAAGTAATGAATCGAAGTAAAATCCAAAGTTAAGCTGGAGTCACTATTTCTGGTCATTAAAATTCTTTTGCTGTGGGATGTGGCACATTCTAATCCCAGCACTCTGGGAGGCTGAGGTAGGAGGACAGCAAAGTCAAGGCCAGCCTGAGCAATTTAGCAAGAAACTGTCTCAAAATTTTAAAAATAATAAAATAAAATAAAAGGGCTGTAGGTGTAGCTTAGTGCAGAGGCCTTAGTTTCTATCCCTGTGACCAAAAAGCTTTGCATGTGATCTGCAGAATAATCCTGTATTATGTTTTACCAATAACATGGATATTTGTTTGGATGGGTTTGGCTTTGTCACTCTTTGCACAATGAAACCCAAAGGTCACTTTGGTCTTCTAACCCTGTTAATCAAATACATTCCTGTTGGGCCTTGTTAATTCCATGAGGTGAGAGTAGAAGTTGGGGAAATGATTTTCCATTTTTGTCATAACTTTCTGCATCTCATTTTTGGCAATTACTTATGAAGTTAAACTCTAAAGAGAGAAAAGCATGTAGTCTGAAGGGATTATGTAATGGATTTTTTCCAGGTAAAATGTTTCAGATCCTCGACATTAAGTTGCATTGAATTCCTGTTTTGAATGATCTCTGTCCTTCGAGGGGGAAGTATGATATCTACTGATGGCAGAAATTCGGGAGGAAGGTGGGCTCCAACAGAGCGGTGTGTTTTTATTTGGACTTAATCTAGCAGGACAAAAAGGATGTTAACAAGGATCATGCAGAGAAATTCACGTTGTTCATGTCAGTCAAATGGGCCAACATAAAAGTAATCTGATTTAAACATCATAATTTAATGTTTATTTTAATTTTCAGGACTTTAATATGCCAACAGAGACAACAGAATGTGGCCCTGCATAATATGTGCCCTTTACTCATGACTTTCCTTTCATTTTGGACTGATGAAATAGTTATGAGGGTTTATTAGTCTAGGTTCTCTAGATGGGCAGAACCACCAGGAGAATATATGTACATGTTTATGTGTGACTGTGTGATGAGATTTAGTACAACAATTGGCTCATGCTATTTTTAAGGATAAGGAGCCCCCAGATATTCTTTTACCAAGCTGACAATCTGGAAAGCCAATGGAATATTTCCAGTTTGAGTCTGAGTATCTGAGAATTGGGAGAGTTGATCAGCTAAGTTGTAGCCCAAGATCCAAGGAGGAGACAATGTCTCAGTTTAAAAAGAGAGAAAATGAATTTTTCCCTTCTCCACACTTTGCTTTATCCAAGCCTTCAGGGAATTGGAAAAGGTCTGCACACATTGGGGAGAGCCATCTACCTTAGCCTATAGATTCAAGAGCTAATCTCATTCACAGTCAGCATCATTCAGAACAATATTTAACCAAAAGTCTGGGTATGTGTAGCATGGTTGACAGGAGATGTAAAATTAATCGTCAAGCAGGCATCAGCCACAGTCAAAGTTAAGGCCATTTATAATGGTTTATTTCATTTTCTTCCAGATCACCCATCCACTGAAAATCGATACACACAGGTGTAGAAAATGATTTGTCTCTTGTTAATTCAATTCACAACACTTTTATTTGGCTCCTACACTTACAAAATATGATGCTAAACTGTGGGGGGAACTGAGTGGGGCAAAAGCCTTATTATAAATAAATTAATTAATTTGCTATTTAAAAATATATGTACTCTAGTTGTAGTGGAAAGCAGAATATAATAAGTGATATGATAGATATAAACTATTTCCCCAGGAAGAAAAGAGAGTAAAGAAATGACTTTTACTGAGTGAAGGAATATATCAAGGAAGAGTCTGTATTCTCCTGAATTATGAAGAATGAAATGGAGAGTTTAAAAGCAGTTGAATTCATATTATTCTGTCTTGGCACTCATTGCCACTTTGAATCAAATTTGTTTCTGTGGGCCAGAATATTTACAGAATGAGTGAATGAGAACCACGAGTCCTCACATAGAATTCCTACTGAACCCTTTGAGGATGCCTGCACTATTTCAATTGAACCCCAAAGAACTTCCTGAAGAGTTGATGTGTGGTTAGTGTATTTCTCATCTTCCTGCACGGTTCTGACCTTAAAGATATGATCATTCAGAGAGTGAAGTGCTTATTGAATGTCACTGATGAAAGAACATAGATCCATAAGGATTCTCACAGTATAATTCAACAATTTCCCCACAGAAAATATTCTTGGCCCAAAATTAGTCTTGTTTCATGTAGTATTGAACCAGGAACAATGAAAAAATTATGATTTTTGGCTCAACATTTTCTGTAATAAGTAGTGAAAAAGTACTCTAGAAAAAATAATTTTAATTATTAAATTTTTTGTGGTACAGGGAATTAAACCCAGGGCTTGGTATTGATTTGCATCCC
>PVJO010034577.1:0-10794 GCA_004026905.1 Hystrix cristata | reverse complement strand
TTTTTTTTCTTTTTTTTTCTTTTTTTTGAGCAGTGGTAATGCAATTTTCTACCAATATGTAGAAATAGAACTGAGTTTTGCATTTTCTCTTATATTCTAGAGATTTTCAGAAGCCCATAGTTTGTCTCAGAATGTTTTTAATTTGACAAATTTTTCAACAATTTTTATGTACAAAATTATTTCCTCTACTTGTAAAGACAGATTTATTTCATTTTTTCTTAAAATAATGTTTTATTGTTCTATTGCACTGGCTAGAATTTCTTATACTACATTGAATGAATATAGTGAGAGCAGACATGCTTTACTTGGGAAAAACATTCAGTCTTTCATTATTGAGCATAATGCTAGCTGAAGGATTGCGGGGGGTGCTACGGGTCAAACTAGTTTCCACCAATTTTTTCTATCATATGTTGTCAGTTTGTGTCAAAAACTTTTCCTGCATCGATGGACATAAGATGTGCCTGTAAGAAGATGTACCCTTGATTGATTATTTACAAAGTGATCCAGTCTTATACACCTCTTCATAGTGTATAATTTTCTTTATGTGCTGAATTCTGTTTGCCAGTATTTTATATTCATATAGTAGTTTGTGTTTTTTTCAGGAAATAATTCATTTTCTCTAATTCTTCAAGCTTAAGTATGATAAGCTTGTTCCTAACAAGCTCTTATTATCCTTTTGATTTCTGCAAAGTCTGTAGTGAAATCTCCATTTCATTCCTAGTATTGATAATTTGTTTCTTTGCTATTTTCTTGTTGGTCTTGCTAGAAATTTGCAATTTTTATTGACATTTTTTTCAAACACCAGCTCTTTAATTCTTTGGTTTTCTTTATGTTTTCTCTTTTTGTTTACTATAGTGACTCTGAGAAACAAAAACATTATAACTTTAAAACATAAAGAGTTGTTACAACATAAAAAACAAAATCAACACTAACCCACACTAGCTAAATATTGAGAGTAACATATCACAGAGAGAATGACACAATGGCTAATAATCATGAAGAAGTTTTAAGGCCCACTGATTGTTTAAAAAATAAATACTAAGGTGAAGAAATATTTCTTTTTAATTCATTCTTATAATACAGATTAAAGGTAATATTAATACCAGTGATGATTCATTGAAATTGACTCTGTCACACTGGGATGGAAATATAAATTGGGAAAATTCTTAGAAGATTCAAAATGGTATTTATAATTTTATATGTGAAATTTTGTAAAGAATGTGTTTATTGTATTTGGGGGGGGGTACAGAAGGAGGAAATAACCAAATTTACTTATGAACCACAATGATATGGAAAGAGATCTTGACACAAAAATACTATAATCAGAGTCTTAGCTAAAACTTCTTGCAAAATAATACCAGATGATTGAAATACTAGTAGAAATCACTTTTCCGGTTGGTACCAGAAGCAATATCACAACGAATATTAACATTCTGGTGTAACATATGTTAGGAAGCAGACTGGTGAGGACCAGGTGCCAATCAGAGCAGCAACACAGATTCACTGTGTGGACCAAACCTGTCACAGTGGGCCAACACCACCCACTTCTGACTCTGGCCTCCACACCGGCCTTGCTCCAGACAACAACCTGTCCAGCTTTAGCTTTACCTCTTTGTTCTGTTTGTCTTGTTTTTGGTCTTTGCCAAGGATGCCATTTTCATGGTAATGTTACTTCTGTGGTAATTGCTAAGGTTCTTACCTTCTCTCTCTTGCTTTCCCATGTTTCTGTTTGGTTCTCCAAGCTTAATCAGCACTTGCCTCTCACATCTTACCCAACCAGGAAGCTTGTTCTATTTTCTCATTTCTTTATTCACTGAGCTTTCATTTTTTTAGTTGGTTGTTAATGCTGTACAGGTCAGATCCCAAGTGTGTATTGTTGTTTCAACCCGTCTCCACTTTTTTTAATCTCAGACACACATTTAAATTAAATGTGTTCAATTCTCTCTATCGAGTTTTTAAACTAAATTTCTTCAATCACCTCCAAAACTTTGGACAAAGCTTGCTGTTTAATATACTCCTCAGGAAGGATACAGGAATAAAATGTTCCCAGAATAATTATTATGTTTAAATTGTTTTCTATTGCTTTGAAATGCAAGGAAATTTCACTGGATATAAAAATTCCTGACGTGCATTGTCTCCTTTGAGTTCCTCGAATATTGTGCCTCTGGTGTTTACCCGAAACAACAGGCATCATGCTGATTTCTTTCCCTTGTAAGCCATCAGCCTTCTTGCCTGGATGCCCAAGACTCTTTCCTCTTATCTTTATGTATAGTAACATTACTAGGCAGTTTCCAGAATTGGCCATTCTGGATCAACTTCTCCCAGGATAGAGTAGTTCTTCTCATATGCACTTGGGTCTCTTTTTACAGAATTTGTTTTCTTGAGTTTTAGTTTTAAATATTAGTTCGATCTCATGGTTTTATTTTTCCTTTTCATTAATTCCATCTCCTATTTTAATTCCTCTTCCCTGTATTCTGTTTCCATCCTGAATTTTCTTCCACTTGTGTTTTACTTCTTTTTATTGCATTTCTATTCTTCTGGCTCTTGAAAATCCTTAAGCCTTGTTCCCTTGCTGGTACTTTTGACCACTGTCATCCCAAGCCATCCCTACTCCCAGAGTGCCTAGAAACGTTGCATTACATGAAACCCGGCCACAAAGCTTGGGACCACTGGTCTGTGCTCATCACATCCAGGAGAAACGGCTCTCCTCTCTCAGGCCTGACTCTGGATCTGGTGTAGATGAGATGCTTATTACCCCACTTCGATGTATGGAAGGTTGTCTTGCCCTCTGCCCCTAGTTCCACACCCACACAGGTTCTGGGTAATTTCATTCACCCCCTGCTGATCCCTGTGACTTTTCCTAGAATCTATGGAATCTCACTCTATTTTGTGAAAGCCACTGCATGGTGGTTGACTAATTCTTCCATTCAACTTACAGTTCATCTGGAAAAAACTGCTTTAGTAATTTAATTTCTAAGAGATAAGACTGAAGAAAACTATGGAATTCAAATAAAAAAATGTGTGCAAGGACACTATTGAGATGATGAATTATAATATCAGACTTGAAAATAAATATACTGTCCAAAAAATGAAAATAACTACTTACATGGATAATTGCGAGTATATTTAGCCATTACAAATTATGTTTGTGCAGAACAATTAATAATACGAAAAATATTTTTAATTGGAAAATCAAGATGCAGAATTCTATGTCTAGTATGACTTCACGTTGTTTAGTCATGTCTATTCACACATAAAAGACAAAGCGGAAATACATTTTGCTCACTCAGTGGATGGTGAATGCTCTTTCTTTATATTCAAAAATTCCAAAAGACAACAATAGCAAAAAATTAGAACACCAAGAATATAATACATTCTCATACACCAAATATCAGGCATTTAAAATACAATGAAGAAATAAAATTCATATCGACAAGTAAAAAGGTTTTACAAATCAAGTAAACAAGACTGATTTATGATCCGAAATACAAAACTTCGGTGGAATATGAAGGAACATGTAAATTTTGAGTAACTGGAAATACACACTGCATTTACAACATAAAAGTGTTAAATGAGAATCATTTCTTCACAACTTCATCCACAACCATTAGGAAATCACAACTGTGTGTAGTTATATCCATAAATCCAAAGCCATAAATGGAAGTTATCTTCCAGTTAATATATGTGTTTAATACCCACAAATGAAGCACTCATCAAGGCCTGCACACACTCTGTGTTATAGGGCTTTTCCCTATTGCGTGCCTGTTCCCAGGACCTCGGCTCTCCTGACGCCTTTAGTGATGTATGCATGTTTTTGCCCCAAGTCTCCCTTTGCTGGGTCCCAACCTCCACTGTGTTTAGTTTGTTGTTATTGTTATTTGAGGACTTTTTGTTTTTTCCTTTTATTATTAAGTATCTATTAATTTTATAAACTTTTGGGTCTCAATGCATACAAATGGAAGTTCTTAAGAATGTAAGAATCAGAAAAAGAAAGATGCTAGAAGAAAACTACCTTTTCCAATACCTCAATATATTCAGTGGCTTCAACAACTGAAGGTGCTCTTGGTGTCAATAAGCACTGATGGACATAAAGGTAAAGGAAACTAGAAAAGAGTGAGTATGAATATTGCATGATTATGAGAGCTCCATTCTAACTCAGCAAGGGAAGTGTGAAGTACATTGGAAAAAGTGACATTCAGAAAAGAAAAATGAAAATAAATTATAAGACCTCTGGTTTTTGTGTAGTGTTTGTCACTTCTTAGAAATTTCCGCATTAAATAAAATAGAAACGAGAACTCAAAGAAACCTAACTCTGCTTTCATGTGGACCATCGCAGTCCACACAATGAGAGACCACGTTGACAGATGCGGTGAAGTTTAGTGCCCCAGGGAGGAGGCTGCGATGCAGACTCGAAGAGCTGGCCAAGGCCACAGCCCTTGCTGGGATCAGTGGGGTATGTGAGGTGCAGCGTGGAAGTCAATGTCACTGGAGTGCCATCCGACTCAGAATGATCAGTTATTGAGGGAATGTCCTTGCGGAGGGCAGGACAGGTGTCCAGCTTGCACCAAGCCACTGTTGATCTGAGTGGCCCCAAACCCGCTGCTCCTCCCAGGGCAGTCGGGCCGCTGGCAGCAGCCCATGTGGGAATGAGGACGGAGAGTGCTGTCCAAGCAAGGCGGAGGCCCCAGCAGAGGAAGTCCAAGGCAGCGCCAGCCCTGCTCTGTCAAGTGGTAAAGCTCTTGGGTGGCCAAAGTCCTGCAGTCTGCCTCGGGTGGTGCCTTGGAATCCCAATAACTGGACCATCTTAGTGTGACAGTTAAATCCCGGACCCTGAACTTCTTTTCTAGTGAAGGTAATAACTGTTTCTGCTTCAAACTGCTGTTGAAGGAGTAAATGACATATTCCAGATATTGTGAACACAGTGCTTTGTAAATAAAAAAGTTAACACTGGATATTGTATGTCCGACAAAACATACAATCCTCCCTCCCCAGAAGGAGCTTGTTAGTCCACAGATAAGGACCAAAAAGAAAAAAAAAAGTTGGAGTGGACACCAGGAAGAGGGCCCAAACCTGCCTGCCTCCAGACCCAACCTTCACAGCCTTGCTTAATCTCAGTGCCTGCCGTGAAGAATCTGTCTCTAAATACAGGCACACCGGGGGCTTGAACTTCAAGGCAGGAATTTAGAGAGAAAACAAACATTTAATTCATAACAGTTCCCAATGGGAACACTTTCGAGATATATGGCAAAATCAATTTCACATATTTAGTATTTGTCTAGATTTGACTAGACAAGCATCAAGTAAATACCCTTAACAGGTGTAATTTGATTTCCCTGATGTACTCTGAGAAAGACTAAAGATTTCATAGCCAATTTGGAGTACCAAGGTGCAGATCTTTACAACATTCAAGAAAATAAAATAATAATTATGGAAATCAAATCTCCCAGATGAACACAGACCTTTTGTGAAGGTCTTGGTACCCACGGTGTGATCCATGCTTCTAATCAGCCCAGACTGGAGCTAATTAGAAATGCAGGATCAGAAAAGTGGAAAATGGGCAGAAATCCGTGAGTATTACTGGTAGGAGGAAAACCTTGCCAGAATAATGGACAAAGCTCTGGAAGTTAATTGCTTTCCGGGATTGGAATCAGGATGTGTGACTGACTGTTCAGGGCTCTTTCCAACTGACCAAGCAGTTTATGCTAATAACCTGAAGAGGTTAGAGGGAAAAAGTCTTAAATATATATGTGTATATATAATATAATATAAAACAGAGTTACATAGAATATATATATAATAGAATAATACAATGTTGTATAGAAAATATATAGAATAATAGAATACAGATAGTAGAACTTTATTTTAAAATATTAGTGGTGCTGAAATAATTTTTAATAATATCCTTAGTGCCTGTCTTTGTCTCTTAAATCCTGGAATCTCCACCGACTCAAAGCTCCTATTTACAGTTAAACCTTAGTACTGATTTGCTTCATTTTAAACTAAATTTCGGTAAATTAAAAATAACTCTTATTTTTAAAATAAAAGAAAATCAACATGAATATATAGATGACTAAGGAAAAAACTGTCAGCTAAATGATAAAATGATGCTTTCTCACAGCTCGGGATTTTTATTTTACGCCTACAGACCTCTCCTCCGTCAGTTTTTAACCTGTCACCCTTGAGCATGCAGAAGAAGGAAAGCACGATAAAACAAGCAGCCTAATGTCGGCTGTGTTTGCTCGCCCCAGAGTGCAGGCCATCTACTCTGTCTCGGATGGCGTCTGTTGATGGCCTTATTTCCACACAGTGTGGTCCCTTGTGCCATCAGGAGCCTCACTGCCCTCCCAGGAGTCCTGCCGAGCCCCCGCCTCACTGCCTTGTCCCGAAGACCAACGACTGGGACTGAGTCCTGCCTGGAATGCTGCTTGGAAGCCCCGCTGACCGCTCAGCGGGCCACCGTTGTGTGGAGGCCGCAGAGACGCAGGTACAAAAAGCTCACTGGCTCCTTCCGGTTTCCGTTTCCTCCCTTCCTTCCTCTCTCTCTCGCCTTCCTCCCTTCCTCTCTCTTTCGTCCCTTCCTCTCTCCTCCTTCCCTATCTTCTTCTTTCCTTTCTCCCCTCCCTCCTCTCCTTCATTCTTTCTGCTGTTTGTACTCATTCTTTCCTTCTAACTTCTTTCTCCTTCTCCCTGTAACTCTGCATATAAAGCAGCTCTGTAAGAACAACATAGAAGAAATAATTTGAAGGGAAATAGGCAACAACTTTAAATTTGCTTTGCATTTTTGTAGAATGGTAGCTTTAAGACTCCAGTACTACAGAAAACACGACAAGCCTCTCGTTCTGAGATACAGGTGCACTTAGAATATGTCATCTGAAACACTTGCAAATTATATTATTTAGACTCTTTTGGGACTCTCCAACTCATAAAAGGAGACAGAAATGGGATCCAAATAGTCGTGCCCCATGCAGGAGTTGTCTGAATTTTATTTCTTCATCTTTTTTATTTGTCCAAAGAGCATATAGCAGGACATACAATTGGACAAACCTTGAACAGTATTTTATACATATGCAGCTTAACACAAGGACAGGTTGGAGGATCATAAAAGTTTAGTAACACAAGAAAGCAGAAATGCTTTTTCTTCATTTCTTAATTGCACAGCCTCCAGCTCCATTGCTTCTTGGCATAGTAAAAGTCCTTGCCCAGGTAAATTTCTTGCCCATTCACACAAAACCATGACACAAATATGTACAAAAAAAGGAGCTTACAATGGGACTTAAAATGCAATTCGGCTTGTTTACATTTGGAAATTGATATCTCAGGAATTACAAAACCTGTAATTACCTGTAAGTTGGGCACTGGTTCTGGTGAGATTTCTAATTTTATTTTTTTTTAATGTGATACATTAAAAAATATCAGAAATAGCTGGGGGTCTGGGGTTGTATTTTACTTCTGGGTCTCGACATTTTCTTTTTTTTTTTTTTTTTTGGTATCTATATGTATTTCCCCCCTTTTAGTTTCAGTGTTGATTTTTATATTTTGATTATGGGAGGTTGCTTGAAGACAAATATCAATACTTTTTAGGAGAGTCCTGATTGTTCAGTGTCTTCTAGGCATATGTGATTCTTGGCTCTCGTGGTTGTCTCAAGACCTGGGATTATGTTAATGATTATTACCTCAGATAATTACAGTATTACCATATGAGAATGTACAACTGGTTATAGCCTGTATGGCACACTCCTTACACTAGTACATTAACAATAGCATCAATTACATTCATGAAATTGACCGACTGTGGTAGAAATTAACTTTGTATCTTTAACCATAAGAGCAAGGTCTACACCGTCATAAAGCAGAATGGAAGGGAGGGGAGGGGAAGGGGGGGAAGAGGGGGGAAAACCAAGATGTATCATGTACAGGTACAAAATAACCACGTTGATTATGATCACTATGTATACAATGTACCAATACATGTTCTTGGTAAAAATAATAAAAAAAATTAAAAAAAAAATCAGAAAATGAGAAGTACTTAAAATTCTATTTTGAAAGCATGACAGACCATGCGTTCATTCTATGTGTAGAATAAAAGTCTGTAACCTGAAAAGCAAATTCCAGCTGTCTTACTTACATAGGTGCGAGTGTCTGGGTGGGCCTTGGCCACTCCACGCCTGGGTCTTCCTTACTTTCTGTGGCCTTGAAAGATGGCAGTGGGCCCATGTTCATCATGTGTTCTAATGCCCTTAAATCTGTGGGAAATCGGGGCTTTATGGGTCATACTGACTCTCTTTCTTTAATGGAGAAATTTCCTTCAAATTAAATAATGAAAATGATTAAATTCTTATGTACACAAAATGTTCTCAATTACAAGAAAAAAATCATTCGGAAAAACACAAAATTTAATAATTCTGCCCACACATAGTGAGTCTGGAGATCCCGTGAAATGTAACTTTTAGTTTTGAGATGTTGCCAGCATCTGTCCCTACAGAAGGCCTGTGCCTAGTAAAGTTTTGTTTTTTTTTTTAAATGACCCAAGTTACATTTTAGGGATTTGTCACATCCAAGCACCAAGAACCAGTATCATTTAAGACACCAGGTAGTTTTTTTTTCCTACATTTTTACATGGGAAATGTAAAAATATGGTCTTTGATCGTCTAAATTTGATCTTTTACCACCACCAAAGCCCATACGTAGTGCGTGATAGGAAGTAAGATCATGCTCGTATTTCTTTTCCTAATGTCAGTGGTCTACAACCATCATTAACTATCTTCATTTCAGACTCCTCATATTTAACAACGTTTCAGACCCAAAACCCTCTCTCAAAATTGCAAAGGGTGGGCCAGGGGTATCCACATCCTAAGAAAGTGCCACAGTGGTGCGAAATGTGAGACGGAGGTTCTAAAGCAGTTAGCTGGCAGCACAAAGGGAGGGCAAAAAAGGCCACGTGGAGTATGAGTCCTTCCCAGCTGGTCCTCAGGGAGATGTGCAGGATTCCAAAACAGCCTGTTTCTGAAATCCTCTACCCTTCCAAGTAAGTCTTCATTCAGTGTGCTCCATTTGTGAGATTTCACTTTAAAACATATCACAAAAAAGATCCAGGTATAGAAATATAAGTTCTCTATACCAAGGAACTCGCAAGTCCTGAATTAGTCAGCATTGGTCGCAGTAACCAACTCGAAATCTCACCGATCTGCATGGTCTCCAGGAACCTGCTCCTGTCTCTGCCCAGCCGTGGGTCAGTGTGAGTGACTGTCACATTTCTTCCTATACCCACACTCAGGAGACAAGCAACCCTCTTGAGCATGCTCCTGAGGACAAACCACAGACACTCAGCTGAAGCCTGAAGGTCATCAAAGTTTTCAAGGCAGATGTGAGACGCGTCATATACATTCATATTTGACATTCTAAAGCCCATCACTATGCCACCTCCATCGGGGAAGGTTTAGGAGGGAAATACACATCTCCTAGTGTAGGAAGTGGGAAGAAATATTTCTGAAAATCAAAACAAGAAGAACTACAAAGCATCTTATGGACAACGTACTGAATATGAGAGAGAAATGATGTAAACGCAAATGTCACTGGGAGGTTAAAAGGAGGAAGTGATAATGTAGACTAATTATCCAGGAAGGATGCAGAAAAAGAGAACATCTCGGAAACCAGTGAATCGTCCTCTTAAGCCCTAGCCGTGCAATCAATCCCTAAATAACACCAACTTGATCTATAGAAAATCTCATAAATCCATCATTTTTCCCTGGTTCTAAGTACAGTTTCCTGGTTTCAGATTGCCCGATCTCTGGTCTTCTTAGTGCCTACTACTCCGGCCTCTCCAGTTTGTCGTCCTGGTGATCTTTCCATTTAAAGATCTGAAAATGCCATCTACACTCCAACTGCTTCATCATGTTCCCACTGTCTGATGGATAATGTCTAGACTCTCCTGTACCAAATGCTTCCTGGCTTAGCACCAGCCTGACCTCCTCCCTTGACCTTGCTCACATCTCCCCCCCAGCAGTCCCGAGCCATCAGTGGCTCCACCTGAGTCCCGTGGTCCTCCACCCCTGAGTCCAGCTTGCGCTGCCATAGCTGGCTCTGGTCACCGCAAGCCTCAGCGCAACAGCGCCCCCCTGGATTCTGTCCCAATTCTCGGAGATGAAGCCGTTCTCCTTCTGGGTCCTCACCAAGTTCTGTACACATCCGTGCAATTCATTACTGTGTCACACTGGAAATGTTTATCTGGATGTACTGCACTGGCCACTGGATTCTTTTACTGTTCACTTTTATTGTTATATACCATTCATTGTCTTTGTCACTTTCCTCATTGCTGGGACAAAATACCTGACATCCACAACTTAAACGAGGAGAGGTTTATTTTGGCTCATGTTCTCATTCTACAGTCGGCCGGGTGCAAGGCGGGATGTGTGGCAACCAGGAAGGTGTGAGTGAAGGGAGGCGCTGGGAAGGAGACACGTTTGCCAGGTCAAGCCCAGCGACCGCCTCTCTGACCAAACCCCACCTGCTGACAGCACATCAGCAGTAGACTCCTCGGTGGACTAACCCACCAAAGAATACGGTGCCCCGGGGTCCAGTCAGCTCCCAGAAGTCCTGCCTATGGGCACAGGAAGCCTTGGGGGGACATCTAGATTAAACCATAACAATACTTGTGAAACAACAGCGATGCATTCTGAGAAACACACTGTTAGTCAATTTCATCACTGAGTATCACAGACTGCATTTACACAAGCCGAGATGGTTATGCTATCATGGGGGTGTAACCTTACAGGCCCACCGTCTCAGACGTGGTTC
>PVJO010034576.1:0-10801 GCA_004026905.1 Hystrix cristata | reverse complement strand
GTAAATTTAATGTTTCTGTTTTAATGTTTAGATCTTTGATCCACTTTGATTTGAGTTTAGTACATGGTGAGAGACATATATCTAGTTTTAATTTTCGACATGTGGTTAGCCAGTTTTTCCAGCACCATTTGTTAAATAGGCTATCCTTCTTCCAGTGAGGGTGTTTGGCTTCTTTGTCAAAGATGAGGTATTTGAGTGTTTTGGGGGTTGTTTCTGTATCCTCCAATCTATTCCATTGATCCTCAGGTCTGTCTTTTTGCCAGTACCATGCTGTTTTTAATACTGTAGCTCTACAATATAGTTTTATGTCGGGGACTGTGATGCCCCCTGCTTTTCCCCTGTTGCTTAGGATCATTTTTGCTATTCTTGGTCTCTTCTGTTTCCAGATGAAATTCATGATTGTCCTTTCTAATTCTTTGAAGTATGTCAGTAGTATCTTGATTGGAATTGCATTAAATCTGTATAGTAGTTTAGGAAGTATAGCCATTTTCATGATGTTGGTTCTTCCTACTCAGGAACATGGGATGTCCTTCCATTTTTTGATATCCTTTTCAATTTCTTTTTTTAGGGTGCTGTAGTTTAAACAAAATAAATTTCTTCCACATTGCCTTGAAGGCCTGCACCAGGATCACTGAATGGAAATTTCAGGGAAGCATATTTTAACCCAACATAATGATTAGCTTCCAAATGATGAATTGTGCTACACTGCAGTTTGCTTCTTTGGAGAGTAGTGAGTCAGCAGTCATCAGAGGGAACATGCACATGATTGGCCTGTGGGAGTCTGAGCACACATGTCAGATGGGGTACCCAATCAGAGGTTCTCTAAGGTACTTTCTAGTCCTTGATGTATCTGAACTTTTTCTTAGAGGCTATTATTGACCTTGTAATCTACTCTGTGTGATTTTGTTAAGAAAAACTAGATCTATTATTTTCTCAAGGCCACATATAAGTGGGAGTCATTGTGGTAAGTATAATAAGCAGGAAAGGTGTATTAGTTACTTTTCTAGAGACAGGGGTTTGCAAGAGAGCAGATTTAATACAGGACATTTACAAGATACAACATTCACCCATAAGCTAAATGCAAGAAGAGTGCCAAATGTCTATCTATGCAGTGGAGACCCATGTACATCCGTGTTTGCACTACATGGCTAAATAAGTCTTTACTGGAACGAGGATACGATGCTCCCAGCAGAGATGAAGACCAGAGCTTCCCTGAAGCAACAGCAGCTATCCTCAATAACAGCAAGGCCCCAAGCTCCTTCTGTGATGAGAACGGCCGAGTCCCCTTTGGGAGAACCAGCCACAACAGAGTTTCTCCTGGGAAACAGCCAGCAACTATCTTCTGCTCCTGTTCTCCTTTATATGTGTTGCCAGCAATCCTCAAGTGGATCTTCTACACCCAAAACCACACAAACTCAGTCCAGCTGGGCATTTCTGCTCAAGCTGACCCTATCAGTCCACCACAAAAGGGAATCTTACCAGTATCATATACAATAAGAACTCCTTAGTACATGTGGAGCACTGTGAAAGCACTTCACTGGCATTATCCCAGCTATTCCTGGTAAGAATTCCATAAAGTACAAATAGGTCTCATCACCATTTTGTGACTAAACAAACCAATCAGAGAAGTAGCTTGTCTAAGATCACACAGTTAGTAATTGCAGCCTTACTACTTCAACATGAGTTTGTCCGAATTTAGAAAGTCTGTTTTGTAATTACTACAGTATCCCACCTCATCTGTTCAGCAGGAATGCACTATTTTATCTGAAATGTTGACAACTTACAGGGTTTGAGACATATGGCTATTTATAAAAATACTTAAAACATCTTCCGAAGATTTTAAAAATTACTGTTTTCTGTTACCCATGATGTTGCTCCCTCAAGTAATGCAAACTGCTATGAGTTGCTTTAAATGAACAAGAAGGGGTTTTAAGGGTTTATTTAAATATCTGCAGAGGAAAGATAAATAATGACATTTCAGGTGATAGTCAGTAAATTAGGGAATCAGAACCCAGGCCTCCAGGCTAGAAAATACCAATGTGAACCAAGATTGTTAACTTACATTTGCACAATTTCAGGAAATTCTAGCAGTTAAGTATTTTGAAATAATTATATCATTAGAGATTGTTCTCTCTTCTGATTATGATTATCTTGTTGGATTGTCTTCTATTTTATGATTATCTTGTCGGGTATTTCATAAAACAAAACTCATTTTTATAACTGCTTTCTCTGTCTTTATTATTTCATTGCCAAAAAGACAATGAAATGTTTTAAACCATTCTGCCAGAGAGCACAGGATTCAACCCATCTGTATCTCTGATTTAGTTGAGGATAACTTCAACTTTGCAAATTAAATCTAGTGACTTTCTATTTTTTAGCAGCACTGCATGCTCACCATTCCACACAATAATCAACGAAAGACTTAAAACACAGTTCAGCATTTGCTTTCTAAAGTTATCGCTGCCCTGGTGCTTACATGCACTTAAATGTTTATGGAAAGTCCACAATTCTGTGTTTATCATTCTTGCAAAGCATAAAGGCAGTTGTAGAAGAGGGCCCCAGCACTTATCATAGGACTAAAAATGACAGTTTATGCAGCCCTCTGTAGGGTGATTACTTTGCCAAGACTCAGGAGGCTCAACTGGGCCTTGTGTTTTGCAGATCCAAGGAAAAGACCATTTCTTCATCTGCCAGTGATAAGAGTCATCTACTGTTAAAGAAATAGCTTTCAACTCATCGCAGCACATGTCTGAAATAGTTGCTTGCTGAGCATCTTACCCTAATACTCACTCATCAGGGTACCATACCAAGCCAAATGATGGCCTGAAGAACATTTATATGACTTCGTGATGAGGAATGGAGATTAGCACACTGCTGTTTTATCCACAGATCTCCCCCTAGGTTTTTACATGCTTTTGAATAAGGAAAGCTTTATGAAAAGAATGTTCTAAATATACCTCATAATGGTAGATATTATAAATCAAGAAACTAGCTATCTCCTTAATGAATCACTACAAACATCTCTACAACTCTCAGAAAGTCATGGCTTTATTTATCAGAAGGAAAAATAAATGCATCATTGTTACAAGGTTTTTTTTTTTTTTTGTATAATACACACCCTTTAATTTAAAGAGATCTCTGACTTCCCATACCTACCCTCACCTACCATTAATATCCTATGAAAGATTCCAAAGATAACTCTTGCATCTTTGAGATAAAAGGATACCTTTTGTACATTTGGTACTGGGTAAAAGAAATAGTTAAGCCAAACTGAAGGCGTCAAAATGAGTAACTGCATTGAAAAGTCACAGCCATATTGAACAATAAACAATTTATGGAAAGAGCCCAGAAAAAAAAATTGTTTTTTAAAAAATTGAAAAACATAGCTTCTGACAAGTATTCTTTATTTATGAGTATAAGCAGGATTTTTTTTAAGGAACACAAAAATACTAAAATAAAATGCAAGTCTGACACACGTGTTTCTCTTTGAGGTTTAACAAAAAAAGGAAATCTAGGTATCTCTGAGATTAACTGCATACTTTAATTCAGTAATCATTATCAACACTAATTGAGAAAACAGAACAGGGCAGGATTACATGAAATTGTAAATTACTCAAAAGAATTTATAATTGACTAGGGAAAGTGCTTTTGGTATTTGAATTGAGTATAAGCTGGGATCTAACAATTTTTTCAAAAGATAAGATGGTCACATAAGTCAAGTCCAGGTGCCCAAGCTTGGAAACTGTTCCTCTTCCCCCTCTTCTCTCACTATAGCTCTTTCATGCAAGTCAATCTGGGCTGCTGTGAGCAGAACCCACCAGATCAGTGCTTGGCTTACCTTCTGCTACATGTATCAGAGAACCCAATGGTCCCTCAGTAATATTCTTCCTCTTATTTTGTTTCATTTGAGCTCCTGGGATTGTATACATTTGTAAGTCTGAGAGCAAGGGATGGGAGGAGAAAGAGTTAACGAATGAAGGTTTTGCCACCGTAACAAATGTTGGTGTTATAACCCAGATCTAAAAGGCCCTAAGCTGTTTACCACTATCAAAAACACAACAACAAAAACATCATTCCGTTAAACATTTCTATGGACCTAGAGAAAAATTGGAGAATTGTTTCAAAAGAATCCTATGTGCAAAGTGAATAGCTGTCAACAAAGTGATAATTAAGGAGATGAGTTTCGGTCAATAAATTTGAAATGATTTTTCTTGGAACAGCCATATTATGTCTTATCACTTGTCTCTTCTTCACATAACAACCTCCAGGATATCCTGGAGAGTTTTCTCCATTTAAATTAGAAGGAGAAACCCCATATGTAGCTCTTTAGACACTTCAAAAACTACTCTTTTTCAGATGGCCATGTTGCTAAAATTTTCTTAAAACTCATGATGTAATTTTGGCCAAATACTATTAATTGTTACACTCCAGTGCAACATGTAGTTAAAGAACCCAAGAGTAGTATCCTTAGTTGATGATTATAGAAATCGACATCTCCTCAATGTAAAGAACATTGCCTTTGCAAACTTTAGTTTCTCTTGTATTTCGTGTTTTCAGATCTACCTACACACAAGTCTTCTCCCAGCTATAAATGATTACATATTGTATTTATTTTTTCCACCAAAACATTTGAGGCCTTGGTTGCTGTTTTTATATAGAAGTATGGCTGGATTCTTTACAAAATAAATCACTTTCATTACTCATCCACTCTGAGGGCTTGCTTCTGCCACAGGCTTATTCACATCAGTACCACTTTTTGAGGGAACTACATTTATTCTGAACTATCTCTGATCCTCTCCTCCAAAAGATGACTCAAAAATTCTGTTTCTGAATGAGACCTAAAAACATTTAGCCATAAATCTCCCTTCCTCATCCACAAAACCGCGATGTTCTCCCCATATTAAATATACTCATGTATGATGATTGCTGCTATTGTCATCAGTGATGGTTGTCATCTCAAGCATGTATTTTCTCTCCCCACATCTGAGCCAAAATGGAGACTAGTACTCTTCAATACAGTTTTCCACTCAGAATGGTGGGGGCACATGGATGCCAGTGCCTCAACATATTACAACATCCCCAAAGCATTCCACTCTGTCAGTGCAGTGGTGGGATTTTTCTGAGTCCACATTTCTGTCAGTCATCTACTTATGTGATCCACATAGCCACAAAAAGACTTGAAATCCACATTGTCACTCATTTCAGGAAGGAGGGGATGGAATGGTGGAAGGCAAGACCGAAGAGAGCGTAACTAGAGCTAAGAAGGGAAAAGAAAAGAAGAGGGTTGAGAGAGGCCAGTAAAGCAGGATTGTGAGGGAAATGTTCAGCTTTTTAAAAATATGAATACTGTGACTGCATTTTCTTTTAATTTCTTGGAATCTAAGTGTAGCTTTATGATGCACTGGAGGAAATAAATTTATTTTTAAACTTTGTGGGGGCTGTGCTTTCAAGATTGAAGACTGCAAAAGGATAGAAATGTATTCTCTTTTTAAGTGGTCACTTTCTGTGTGACTGTTTGGAAACACTGGAATTACCAGAACAACTAACCAGTCTCCAACTCTGAATTCTAGGCATTAGAATGGCGTTTTGGCCAATCTGTTCTCTGCCCTAATAGCTGAAAGTCTTCTGTTTGACTTTCACCATCTGTCTTCTCCTAGCAAATCCGACCCAAATCCAAAGTCAACAGGTGGCTTTAGGCTCTAGAGACTTGTGCTTTCCCAGGGAAAACTAGAGGAATATGCTCACTGTTAGCAGTTTCAAACACTTATTTACAAACTGAATCTAGAGCATGATCATTCTCTGACTGAGGGTCATTCTCTTCCCAGGTCATGATGTATGGATATGAGACATCTAGGAAATAGGCTAATTTAAAAGGATTTGACTTCTTAATGAATGTTTCCTATAGATTCCATAATGATTCCATTCTGCTTTTTGCTGTGTAGAGAAATATGCCCTTTTTACTGTTGTCAGCATGCACTTTTTAAATATTCACTCCCACATAACACAATGACAATTATTTTTTCATGGATATCTACAGATTCAGCACCTAGGAGTTCTACACTGAGAATCAGAATGTATTCATTCAAGCCATCTCTCTCTAAATGAATACTAAAAGACCAAATGCAGCAACATCCCACATTAGGCCAAAGAGTATATAAACTCCTAAACTGTCATGTAACAGAAGAAAAGACAGATAAACAATATCACAATTGAATACTTTGATCTCTCTCACACTGGAGCTTGTCACAATGTAATGTGGTTGATACTTTCTCAAATTAACATGAGCTAAAGGGTTTTTGTTTATAGTTTTTTGTTTTTTTGTGTGCTGGGGATCAAACTCAGGGCCTTGTGCTTTCAAGGCAAGCACTCTAACCACTGAGTTCAATCCCCAGCCCGATCTGAAGATTTAAATGGGTGACTAAAGAATTAAGGCACAGGTGGCATTTCAACCAGTAAAGCTTTATCAATTAACCTACGTGTTATACTTAGATTGACAAGCGACTGAAGAATCACTGCAAGTTGTTTTGAGTCCACAAAGTTGGAGCACCTTTCCCGGCAATCACATGGTAATCGATCAACCTTACACTGGACTCCAGGAACCCCATGCCACGTTCTTCTTCCCCATATTCCCCCTTTCTCTGCCAAAGTAGCTCTGTACTGTTTCAGGGACCATTGCATTTTATGTTGCTTAGTCAGCACTCTTCAGCAATATCCAAAGACTCCGTTTTTTACCCCATTTTACTGCTTTATGTTCTGACCCTCATCATTTTTGCTGAAATTTATATCATAAAATTGTTGCTGCAAGCCTCCATTATCTTCTTTCTAGCAAGACATTTAACTTTCTAATGAGACTCAGTATCTCTTTGGTTCTAAGCCTGGAGACTCAGTGGTTTTAAGTTGGTATGTCAAGGTAATTATGCAGATGGATCCAAGTAAGATTCCATTCTTGAGCCCAAGATTATACATAGAAACAGAAAGGGTACAAAGGGGAGTTCAAGGCCATTATCGTAAACAGGGCTGAAATGTGAACTGATGTGATAGTTAACTGATCATGTCAACTTTAGTAAGAAACACTCAACTAAATTGGACCAGCATAGTTCTGAGTGTGGCTAAGGGTATTTACTAAACAGAAGACCCACCCTAGGGCGGTTTGTCCCCTGAATGGTATAAAGGGGAAATGAAAAATGAAGGCTCCCTTCTGCTTCTTCAGAGGAGATCTGGTCTTCGGCTTCACCTTGGACATCATCTCTTGGCTTCCAGTGCAGACTCTTCAGCCCCCAGCACAGACCCTTCAGCCTTCCATCGCAGACCCTTCAGTCTCCTGACACAGACTCCTATGGGACAGTACACTGAGCTCCACGCCTTTGACTGGATCCTTTGGATCTCCAGCACACAGACCTTTTGCATTCTTCCACACCCTACTCTGTGGGTGGCCACTGGAAGCCAACCTTGTAGATTCTTATATATTTGTACATCTTGCATTAAACCTGTTTCTCTAGTAAGCATTACATGATACAATTGCTAACATATTTGACTAATAAATGCTAGCTGCTATAACAAAAACACCAACTCTCGGTGGTTTACCCCAATAGTAGTTTTATTTCTTGCTCACAACATAGTTCAACTTCATACTGGTGGTTCTTCTGAGGGCTTTTCCTCCAAATAATGATTCAGAAATTCAGTTTACTTCTACCTTGTGAGTGCTATCCACCCTTGGGGGAACAGTATTTCCTCAAACAGAGAGGAGCAAAGGCATAAATGGCAGAAGATCTTTCAGAATGTTTTATAGTTAGTTAATTAGAAGGCCTTTCATTAGCCAGACCCTGCTATATGACACTAAGCTATGGGGAATATGCTTTTCTTGTGTGCCCAGGAAGAGAGATCTCATGAGCATCTTCTAGTCTCTTACACAGTTCACAAACTTTTCTTCACTGCAAGCAGCATCTTCATGCTGACATGGTTCTTCTGGTTTGGTAGCACTAGGTATCAAGCAAGGGAGTACACCAAGTAATATCATTAATTTCACTTTAATTAAAAAATATGAAGTGCAAGCTCATTTACTGTGTAATGATCAAGTGTATTGTTTCGGGTAGCAATCTCAGTAGAGATACTGCTGATGCCAGGATTACATGTTAAGAACCACGGCCATAAGCCATCCTATTTTCTATGAATATGAGAAGCACTCTCCCCATCTTATGGTAAGCTACTGTACCACCGGATAGGGGTTCAGCCCACAGACGCCGGAGTCTGGTTGGCTTTAAATCACTGCTCCTAAACTCACATTTCTAAACAGGTTTGCTCATATGAAAAAGTGTAATAATGCTAATGCTGAAGGTCTTACATTTGATCATCTATAGAAGGCATGTTGTACCATCCTTAATACATGGGAAACATAATAAATCATGACTGCAAATATTTTCCAAAGATGATAGGGACTATGAATGTTTTACCCCTATGCTATTTCTAGCCAATAAAAATCATTGCAAAATTGAATTTTTAGGAAACAAGGTGGTTTGGTGGTAGTTAAAAAACCAGCACCAGCACCTTCAGAATGCCTTAATCTGTGTACAAGCTATGTGACTTTAGCCACGTGACTTGACATCTTCCTTTAAAACATAATCCTACTACCTGTGTCACAAGATTGATGTCATGAAATAACCTGTAGAAATATGCAGCATAGTGTCAGTCACATGGTAGTCACTCAGTATATGTGGAGTCACCATTGTCAAGTTTCTCTTTCTACAATGGAAAGTAATATTTCAGACTATGAGAGTATAAAAAACCCATGTTAGACATGTTTTGAGAGAATAAATGATCCAAGTTTCAAGGAGATGCTTAATAGAATGATATTTCTGATTCTTGACCTTCATCACTCCCACCCCTCCTCAGAGAAGGACTTCTGGATATCTCTATTCGAATGATAATCACTGCAAAAATTCAATGTCTCTCCATTCAGGAACTAATAGTACACATCTTAATAAACCATAATGAACCCAAGACATAAAGAATAACTGGATAAACAAGCCCCTCTCTCCAGCTGTCATGTCACTTTGTGACAGCAACTGATATTTCATTGTAAAAGATGCTAATTTCAATCTGAGCAGTTGCAGTGTTGAGAAGAGCATAAAAGGAATTCTTGATTATCTGTATCAATAACCATGGTCCCTGGGGATACACTCGGAAACTTCAAATCACATATGGCAAGAGCCCTGTGATAAAATATGCATCAATGAAGCTTTGTGATTTATGATAATAAATAGAAAGATTTTTCCCTCTGTGATAACTACTTGTGGCTCATATTTCTCCTTTTACTATTTCTGGAGGCTCAGTAAATGATGTTTGTTGTACTAATTATTACATCATTCTGTACCTGGACCACCAGCACATTTCTGTAACCTTTCTGTCAGGTTCCTGGGGGTTAACTGTGATACTGTTCCTACAGTGATTATTTTCCTACTCTAAATTTAAAATATAATAATTACCTTAGTTTCTGGACTACATTAATTGCCTATCAGAATTAAACAAATATGAATTATTATTACAACTTTAATATCACTACTTATTAGTATTGGCCAGGCTGCAGAGGAGAAGAAGGAGACTGATGTTCTCAAAGATTCACAGCTCACATCATGGGGCAGGTGGAGGAGGGTATGAGTGAAATCGCTTTGACCACTAACTTTTCTCACAGGAATGAGCTATTCTTTATTTTAAAATTATGTCTTTCCTGTCTGGTTAGTGGGGAGTACTGATAAAAACTTTTCTTGTCATAAATGGCAATGATAGTAGATGACAGAATTTAGGCAGAGTGAGGGAGGGTGTTTAACATTCTGGATAAAATTAAAAGTGAACAATTTTAACTCCTTCCTTTCTCTGTTTTGACTGATCCTTGAAGTCTCTAAATTTGTAAGCCAGATGTACATTTTCCTACAACATTACAGCAACAAAATCCTTAATGACTCATCTTATTGATCCAAATATCCCTGCATATATTTGCAACTCTGTTTCAGCCTCTAATGCTACATAGAATAGTTCTCATCCCTTTATTACAACAGCTCTTCAAATATACAAAGGAACCCAAACTGGGCTCTCCGTTAGCCTCCTCTCTAGTAAGCTTCACCAGCCGTGCATGGTTTTTACTTCAGGATTACCCCACAACAGTTGCTTCCTTCCTTCCATATGTGCTCCCACAAAAGCATAGGAATGATAGAACAGTTTCTAAAATTCATTTAACTGTCTACAGAACAGAAAGCCAAAGGGTTTTTGTGTGTGGCATTAGCTTTTCTGTCATCTGCATCCAAATAATACTCTTACAAGACACATACTTGATATGTATCCTCCTTTCCTTTACTTTGTTCTTGTACTTTTCTAACCCTGCACCTTTTCTCAGTCAAATGTTATTCTCAGTCTCTCTAAATCTGACTACTACTCTTCAATGCACAGCTCTTTCACAAAGCCTTCTCACTTCCATGGGTTGACATTAGAAACTACCAACAAAGTGAAGAGACAACCCACAGAGTGGGAAAAAAATTTTGCCAGCTACTCCTCTGACAAAGGATTAACATCTCGAATATACAAAGAACTCAAAAAAATCAGACCCCCCACATTTAAAGACCCAATCCAAAAGTGGGCAGCAGAAATGAATAGACACTTCTCAGATGAAGAAGTAGAAACAGCAGATAGACATATGAAAAAATGTTCAACATCACTGGTCATTCGAGAGATGCAAATCAAAACAACCCTGAGATTCCACCTCACTCCACAAAGAATGGCTATTATCAACAAACCAGCCAATAACAAATGC
>PVJO010034575.1:0-10791 GCA_004026905.1 Hystrix cristata | reverse complement strand
GTAGACTGGTCCAGCCACTGTGGAAATCAATATGGAGATTCCTCAAAAAACTACAATTGGAGGTTCCATTTGACCCAGCTATTCCCCTACTGGGGATCTTCCCAGAAGAATTAAAATCATCATACCACAAGGACGTATGCACCACCATGTTCATAGCAACACAATTTGTAATAGCTAAGTCTTGGAAACAACCTAAATGTCCAACAACCAACGAATGGCTAAAAAAAAATGTGGTTTTTCTACACAATGGAGTACTACACTGCCATAAAAAAGGATAAACTAGAGTCATTCATATATAAATGGATGTTTCTTGAGAACATACTCTTAAGTGAAATAAATCAGACACTCATGAGCACACATCGACTTGTTTCTCTGATATGAGAGACCATAATTGTAAATAAGGACAAAGAGGTGTAATAGATATTATATAAACGGAGGATGGTGTGCAGAGGAGAGGAGTACTAGAAGGAAAGAAGGGGAAAAGCAGAAAGGCAACAGGGGAAAGAGAGGGGAAAGGGAAAATATGGAAAATGATGAATGAACCTGCTGTAAATAGGGAGGGAGGGTGCAGAGGGGAGGGGGGAGAACCAAGATACATCATGTATAGGTACAGAATTAATGTAATGAATGTGACCGTTGTATGTAGAATGTACCAATACATGTTCTTGGTTTCAAAATTAAAAATAAATAAATAAATAAATAAATAAATAAATAAATAAATAATAAAAAGAATGGTCTTGCGTTGGAACGCTGCTTAGACCATGAATAAAGCTTCACTCCACTGTAAAAGTCTCTAAAACTTTAGATATCTCCAGAGAAAGAAGAACATGTATTAGTAGACCCTCAGAGCTTTCACTTCTCTCCAAAAACCTCAGCTAAGTTCTTGAGCCATTTCTGATCTAACATAATTAATTAAGGACTTTACGATGGAATCAGCAATCTAGTTAAGTTCAGTAAAAGCAGAAATTGTCCTTGTATCCTCCTGGAGACTGAATTTCACTGGCTTTCATATGGGTAAACCTGACTCTATTCCTGTTAAAATGTACGGCCAACTTGATATTAGTTATAGCCAGGATAGTTCTTTTGGATGGACAAAAATATTTATTTATTGAAAGTCCCCTATTAATAAAACCCGCTCGCAGGTCCGTATTGTGATGATTTTCAATCCTTGACTCTGGTGTGGGTGAGTGGCTCCTGAAACAATCTATGAGTAGGTGGGAAAGAGAAGCAGAGGGAAGAAATTACACATATGACCATAATGTAATTTATAAAGCGATTGATATTATAGAAAGAGTTTTAAATAGAAATTAGAAAAGTTAGTGTTTTGCCTAGCTTTGGAGCTTTATATCATGAATCAGAAGACCAGACTACTAAGAGGGACTTCATTGCACGCTTGCTTTGGCTTATATGGTGTTTATTTTCATCAATTGTATTCTGAATACATTATGAGAATGAGGAAAACTAAATTCTTCTCTGTGTAAATGGATTTCGATGATAACTTCTACAGAGGAAATGGAAGAGGTTCTGTACAAGTTTAGAAAAAAAAGAATTAGCTACATAACAATAAATGAATAGCCATCATGATTGTGAATACTCCATACCCCCCAAAAAACTGAAGCTGAGTGTAGGTACTACCAGCCCAGACCTTATACTGATTTTTAAAGTTAATCTTGTACTAAAAAGGTCATTTTTAAAGAAAAAGAAATTAGTTAAAACTTTTCAAATCCCAACTGTCAAGCAATACATTTATACTAACTTTAGAAATGTACTTTGGCAACCATTTACCAAAACAGCTTATTTGAGGGACACTTAACAAGTCAATTGCAGAATAAACCCGACAGATGAAATACGAGTGCTCTGGTTGACTTTGTCTTATGAAGTTGTCTTGTTATAGAAATTTTAAAGCATTCTTGGAATTTTCAGACCTTGAATTGATTTCCATGTTGATATTTAATCTGATTAAGTTTAAACCATCTGTCTATAAACATTTGGTAATTTTTCTCTAGCTTTCAAAAAATCAGATATATGAGAAGTAAAATGTAATAAACCAACTTGTGGTAATTTCATTATATTGTGGTATTTTAGGATCATTTGTTGCTTATGGGAATTTAAGCCTTTTTAGCAAACACACACACACACATACACACACGCACACGCTTGGGTACATTTTTAAACTTTCCATAAAATTTCTTCTTCAGGGACAATAATAGACTGGAACTCAAGAGCTGATGAGGACCAAATTCAATTTTAAGTTACTTTACATTTCCTTTTCTCAAGTGCAAAACCAATTTTATTCATTTTGTATAAAATGTGATATAGGTTAATGGGTATTGATATTGAAAATTTTTAATTCAGTTCCATGTTTTAAAAAAGAAATAACTGATAATAAATGGATTTGAGTTTTTATTTTAAAATATATATATTAAAACATTCCTTTTAAATTTTCTTTCAAATGTATATTGATTTTAAGTTGAAATGCCTGAGAAAATAAGGCTAAAAGAAATCAGAAGTGACAGTCTTGGGTGTATTTGTGAGTATACCTGTGCATATGGTGGATAAAACTTGCAACTAAAGGTTGAAGGTAGGACATTGAAATTATTATTTTTTTCTTTAAAACCTCACTCCTGATGTGGGCATTTTACTGGGTTATAAAATGACTTCTAGGTGGAAACTACTCCCCTCTTGTTGGCCTAGAAAAAGTTTTAGTTTCATAATTCTGTTTAAACTAGTAGGAGTCTTTGGTAATGGATAGGTCTAGTGTTTCCCAGTAAGAATAGAAGGAAAAAAAAACCCATTATTCTTAAATATACTTTGCAAAATAACAACCTGCAGGCTAAGAAAAGGCATAAAATGGCAAACATTGCCATTCAACTGAGTAAAAATTACTTCACTCTTCTCTAAGAATGTTATTTGTATTTATTCTCATATTAAAAGGAAAAAAATAGCTACCACCCTCTGCACTAATAATGCATTTTAAGTAATTCCCATTTTTAAATGGTATTAACACCCACACCGAATTCATACCTCTATTTGTGAACAAACATTTACGAGGATCATTACTGAGAAACAATTTGAAACATAAAATGATAAGTAAAAAAATAACAACCACAATGTGTGTATTTTAGTCATTTTATGTTGTCTTTTCTTTCGTAGCCACTTTGCTGTGTTTCTTTGCCAACCTACAACCCAAGCATTAAAAAAAGGAATTATTATTTCCAGTCTATTCAAATAGTTGCTGGTTTGACCTTATAAATTGTATCTAGACTGTCTGATATTTTAAAGAAAAATACCCTCCCCTCTTAACCAAAGAAGAATGGGAAATTGCTTCAGGTAAGGAGCAATATGACCAGAAGATTTATTGTCTGATTGGGGTTTCTGCAAAAGACTAACCTGGGTCTGTGCTGTCTTCTCTTGTGCGATCATTCCTTTCACATGCTGTCCTTTCCCTGGGTCCAAAACGGAGATTCCGCAGCTTTTGATCACCCACAATATCTACCCCCACATCCCTACCCTCTCCACTAAAGTGGAAGTCATTTCCTTCTACCTTCCTGGACTGTACCAGACAGTAGCGTTTGTTAGCTCCACCACCATACCAGCTATTTGAATACAAACCCTATTCCTAATTTCTGCACCTCTCCAAATATCCCCTTTCTTTCTAGTGGGGTAAATGTGGCTTCAGTTCCTTTCATTCTACTGAATGTCTCCAAATGACTTCAAACCACTAAGTTCAGCCACTCTGTTCCTTAAGCCTTATATTCTTAACTTTGCTTGGACAAGTGGAAAAAAATACTGAGGATGAGAGCCCAATTGTCCAAAATGTATCCACCTCTGACATAATATAGATTTATTGCTAGGAGAAGACCACTTGTGTCTCATAATCACATTTAGTTATGACTGGTTCTAGTAGATCTTGCCAAAAGAATACAAATGTGACGCGAGTTATTTTCAGATCCAAAACCTCTGTCTCTTTCGCTGTCTCTTTCTCTCTGTCTCTCTCTGTGTCTGTCTCTCTCTCTTTCTTCTTTGAAACAACAGCAAGAACCCAGGGTGGGTTTGTGCTGTAAGATGTCCTTGATTCACTCCATAACTACTGAGTTGAGCTAGTGTGATTCGTTCATGAATTATTTATGATCGTGCATTGCCCTCCTAGTTGAAGCAGATGCTGCAGCCCAGTACCTTCTCTGTTAAACACTTTCCTCTCAAGGGTTTTAGGACTTTATCTGCCTCGTTCTTTCTGATACCTCTTCCCAGTTCTCTCAGATTATGCCTTCTCCAATTATACAACTTCATGAATAAACTCTTCCGGTCTCAAGACTTGTCTTTTCCATCCCCGGGCTCTCCTCTTCCTTCTTCTCTTCCATGTTGACCTGTCCAGGGCTGCAATGACCATCTTCATGAGATGACTTCAGAAATCCACCTTCCAGCTTCCATTACCGCACTTTCAGAGGCCTCCCCACTTGGTTAAAATTATTTTGCCTTCCTGAGCATGCAAAGACGAAAAATGGAACTTTTTAGAAAGATAGAAGGGGTCGAACAATCAAACTTGGGAAAGGTCAAAATCAGAACACTCTAGTATACCTTTTTGGAGAATTTGGAGTCTGATACAGTTGCTACTCAAAAGTAGTTTATTCAAGGTACTGTTTAGCTCAGCTGACAATCTTTTCACAGGAAGACTCTCTTGATAAAGAAAGCTGTGTGTTGATTTACATCCTGGTCTGAGCTCCTTATCTTTTGCAGACAGGCACTGTGCTGAGCACAAGTTTCAAGTGCTATCGCCGACATGAAACAGCTCTTTATGGGTAAATAAGGAGACAAAGTAGAAGTGGATGGCTGGTATTGGTAATATTGAGTTCTTACCTAAAAAACTGTATTCATTATTATGAAAAATTACATAAATAAAATAAGAAAGCTGTGTAATTACAATTGGTTGTGACCAAGGATTATGATTAATCTAATTTGTGGACTTATCAAAACTAAGAAGAAAATGAACTCAGCACATTTTTCAATGCTGTTTTTAGATCTTAGCAGCCACAGAGGTGAAATAAAACAATTGGCAGTTTTATTTGTGTAATACCTGGGAGTAAGAATGAGGGTCAATTTGGGCACATCTGTGCTTTTTGAAAGGTGAATATATTTATATATTGTGTTAGCTGTCATTTCAAAGGTTTTGGTCCCAAGGAACTGAACATGCAAGACACATATTGTGAGAACATAACAGACCTGAAGTTCTCTTCATCTGAAAATCTCCGATCTCTACAATTCTTTCAGCAACATCTTTCTCCTTTTTTTAAACCAGCTTCATGCTCAGCTGCTCTTTTCTTTTTCATTGTGGTTCAAACTTTAGCAATTTTCCTTTACAACTATATGTTTGCAGTGCATACTGATTACATTTATGGTGGGGAGTTGTACATACACACAACATGTCTTAATTCTTTCTTTGTCGCCTTCCCTTCCCATCCTTCCCTACTTCCTTCAATTCTTGTTTCATTCCTCATTTGCAAAAACTCTATTTTCATTTTTTCTTCAGTACTCTCTCTTTTAATCCCTTTTCCTTACCTTCCCTCCCCTGCTTCTTCCATCTCTTGTTCCCCTTTCCAATTGAAAACGATCTCCCTATTATCTTTTATTTTGGTCTTTATTTATACTTTGAGTTTCTTGTATAAGGGAAACTACACAATATTTAAATTTGTGTGTCTGATTTATTTCATGTAACATTTTTGGTCTCAAAGTACATCCATTAACCTACAAATGCCTCAAATTTGTCCTTTTTTATGGCAGAGTAGTACTCTTTTGAGTGTAAGTACCACATTTTCTTTATCCGTTCATCTGTTGATAGGCATATAGGCTGCCTCCAAGATTTACCTATTATAAATTATAATAAATTATAAACATGGGTGTGCTTGTATCACTGTAATATGATGTCTTTAACTCTTCCTGGAAGATACCTGGAAGGGGACTAGCTGGGTCAAATGAAATTTCTTTCCTTTCTTCTTACGATCTCAAGAGGCATAGACAATGGCATCTAAAAGAAAGACTTCTCAAACCATTAATTAAAGTTTCAGCCTGAAAACACCACATACAAATGCTGGTATATGTGGTCACATTACATTGATTTGCTTACATCAATCCCTCGAGTCAGGGTTGGATGAGAGGTAGTATTTCCATAGAATCTGGACCTGTGAGGTCCTATTAGGAAAGCAGAAAAAGCTGGGCACGGTGGCACATGCCTGTAATCCTAGCTGCTCGGGAGGATGAGCAGGAATATTACAAGTCTGAGGCCAGGATGGGCAATTTCTGTCTCGAAATGAAAAGGGCTGGACTCCTAGCCCAAGTGGACCACTTACTGTCCATCCTGGAGACTGAGTGTTTTAAAAATCTGGAGAGGGGGAACACCTGCTGATCAGTTACACCCACAATGGAAAGGCCATTTCTGGGTGATTCCTGCCACACCCACTGCAGTAAAGGTGGCAGAGATAGATAATTAGATTCATCTTCCTAGAATAAAGCCAGTTCCACCTGAGCTGTCAGAAGAAAAAGATCACCCGAAATCGGAAAGTTGTTCCTGTGAGCCTCTAGAAGACTTGAGATTCCTCTTCAAAAAACAAGACACCAGCGCTGCTAGGAAAAAGGCTTTAAAATCTAATCTGCTCTTCATAGCTGGGCTGATAATGAAGGTCAGCTGTCATTAACTCTTTGCTCGTTGTTTCCTGATGGGTTTTTCTCTCTTCGACCCAGCCAGGAAGCCACAGCAGCCCACAGTCCCCAGTAAGTGGGTCTATACCCTCTTCCAGCCTGAAGAAGCCACAGAAGACAGAGATCTCCACTCGCTCAACACCCCAGAAAGAATTACAGGGATTTGTGTCTTGGTGGTGGGGGTGAGGCTAGGAGAGAGATGTGGCTAAAACTGGCAGAGAAAGTAGGCGTGACCTGTTAATTATAAAATCCCCAACAGATGGCAACTTCTCTGAGAATGGCCTAGACTTGCCGTCAGCCTGGGGCGCGAGATGCCAACACCGCCTCTCGGGGCCAAATGTAAATGTTCTCACAGAAGTAGATCTCGTGGGGTTTTCTCAAGACTTAGACAGCACAAAGAGACCCATGAAAGAGGCAGACTGGGCTATCATATCTTTCCATGATAGCCCCTACCACATCTCTCAGATGCGGTCCATATTTTTATTTTGCTTGCATTTATTTATGTGTGTATTTATTTTTACTTTTTCTTTGTTTGGCCCAAACTCACTCTGCAGAGCCAGTTTCTCCCAATCTCCATTTTGCTGTTTAAATAAACTTTGTCATCACTTAAAAAGATAAATAAATAAAATAAAAAGGACTGGAGATGTAGCTCAGTGGCAGTGGACCTCTAAGGTTCAATCCCAGTATCACAAGAAAAAAAAAAAATGGAGACTAGCATAAATATATATTAGAAAGTTAACCAAAATATTCACTGAATTCCATTAGAAATTGATTAGAAATCAACCATATCTTAAAATATTAAAATAAAAACACGTGTGTCAGAACGTTTTCTACACTGGTAGCAAGTATTCTTCATTCTTTAGGACTCTCTTCTTTATTAGTATCATATAATCCTGATAACTGGCTTTTTAAAATTCTGGAAATGTGAATTTGAGGATTAAAACCAGCATTTCAGGAGAGCAAAGTAATAATTATGCAATTTACTTTCACTAGCCAAATGCAATAGAATTCAAAAAAGACCTCTCTTATTTAAGATGCTTTAATAATAGGAATTTTTTAAACTGTAAAATGAAGAACACAGTGTTTAAGGAGACAATTCATTAACCTTACAGATGAGTTCATAATGAAAAGCTTTGCAAATGGAAAAAGAAACGAGGAACCCAATGTACTTAAATTTCAGAGTCAATGAGATTTCTCCTAGCAAAATAATTTCACGTTACTTGATGCCTTACCAGTTAACGGTTGCTATCTACTTAGAGTCTTTGAGAAATTTTAAGTTTTAATGCAAACTGCCACAGTCACCGATGCCATCTCCATCAAAATCAGTGGTCAACTATTGGGTGACTGATGCAGCGGCATGATGGTGGAACCTGAAGGTGCCAAGTGGTTTTTGCTAAAGGTTAATTTCTGTGGCTTTGACATCCTAAAATCATAGCACATCATTTTTCGAGGGACTTGTTTTTATCAAAATATGCAGGCATTAAAAATAGGAATGAAATGCCATCAAAGTTGAAAATCTCTATGCAAACAGTTTGTATTTTTATTATTCTGCACTTTAGCAACAGACTGCATCGTCACTGTGGTAGACACCATGAGAGCGCCCAAAGTGTCCACTTCCTGGAAGCTGGGAACACATTCCCTTCTGTGTCAAATGAGACTTTACAGCTGAGATAAAATTAAGGGCCTTGAGCTGGGGCGATTATTATTATCGTGACATTTGTTTTTTATTCCTTTTCCAAATATCCAACTCCTATCTTTAAAAAGGTAGGCGTCTCTTTATAGGATTTACCATTTTGAATATTCTTCATTTCCCATTAAAATGAGATTAATCATAATTAACTTTGAAATATCATTTGTGTAATTCTTGCTGAGCTTAGCTGTTTCGCCATCATAAATTGTGCTTCATAACTCTCTTAGGATAAAAGAGTCTTCTAAAAGGCATCAATCAGTTAGCAAAAGAAGAAGAACCACAGTTCTGACCTGGACCCTCACTGATTTTGCATGTGTAGAGAGAACAATCCTGAAATCACAACTAAGTTACTCTGTGAAACCTGTTCTTGTCTGATGCTAGGAAGTGGCATCACCCACAGGGCCAGCTATTGACAGGTGGCACCTGTTGAGAAGTGTGGGCGGCTGATCTTGACCGCAGTACTCGGTGTGTACGCCTTGTTGTTGCCGTGTGCTTGAGGACTGCACCCCATCGCCTCGGCCCCTGCTTCATTTCTGCATTCCCCGCCCACCTGCAAGTCTTGCCTCACAGTCACATCAATGCCAAGCCTCACCCCAGTCACACTCTGTGCAGCTTTCTTTCTGGAAAACGTAGGCAGAAGGACGCAGGTGTTTTGCCCGCATCTGCATAATGTAAACCACGTGTGTATGTGGTCGTTTTCAGGAGCCCGTCCACAGCGGGTAACGCGCAACTCTACGCCCACAGCCTGAAGGCAGCTTCTGCCTGCGTGTTACACAGGGTAACATTGTGCTGTACATGCATGTGTCTGCGTGTTGTGTCCATATTCCAGTATACAGAAATTTAGGAAATACAGTGACCACAAGAAGTCTTAGAACTTGCTTTAGAGAGAGAGAAAATACATATTCCAGCTATTTCGTCAGCCTACTCGCCTGCACCATGGAAGAAGGGATAGTCCTGCCCACATATTATCCTGTCCCATGAAAAACTCTGAATTATTTTTGCAGTAAAAAAATAATATTAAAGTTTTTTCTAATTGTATAAGATAATATCCTTGTAAATGATTATCATAATACATAAATTAGAAGATATCAATTTGTTTAAATCACAGAATTTCACTGTTCCTGGCGGCATAACCAAGTATGCTATTTTGACTTCCAAATCCTTCCTGTCTGATTTTTACCTTTCCCCAAGAACATACAGTCACTCCCGTCACATGTGTGTAGGTATATACATTTATGTTTACATACTCTGAGATTTTCATATGGGGGGTTCTAAAAGTAGGAGGAAGTAGGATTTCAATCAGTTTTCAAATAACAAAATTTAGTCAGGAGTCTAGTATTGATTGGAGGGGGAAAGTTTCTCTGCATGGAGATTGGTTTATGAGTTGGGTGCGGTTTTGAGCTAGAGAGGAAACAGGAAGTCTCCAAGGTGAAGAAGGGAAATCAGAAAGGTCATCCTATGCCAGGGCCCAGCAGGATGGACAGGGAAGGACGCATAGCCAAGAACTTTTTCTCTTCCCGTTTCTAGGGACAGTGAGGTAACTACAGAGGCAGCTGCAGCTGGCATTCCACGTGCTGCCTGTTGTTGTCATTCTTCTTCATCACCTGCAATTCTCAGCTAAAATCTGTCACACACTGATCAGCCATATGATGCTAGAGGAAAGAAGCACTAAGTGACCCATACAATAAGGCATGTGGAAGAACCAGCAAAAATAGAAAAGTAACAGTGCTGAATCTGAAGATGCCATGGGAACAGGAAATCAGAGCGAAGAAACAGCCCCAGAGAAGCCTTGGCGATTTGGGAAGCAAGTGGCACTGTAGAATTTGGAATGGGAAGGACACTTTGCGTAAATTACAAGACAATGTGACTAAGAGACTATGACTTGATAAGTGAACAGGAAACTTAGATCATAAGTTTTTATAAACAAGACTATCAAGTCACTGATGATGTATTTCATTCTATTCTCATCAAATGTATATGTAAACAAACCTCTGATTTTCTTTTTAATTAGATCTTTTTAATTAGATCTTTTTCTTTTCTCTTTGTCATCTTGGTAGGTTAAATATCACACTGACAAAATAAATTTCCAGTTCTTTGGCTCTTGAAAATCTTTTTTTACTTGATTTGTAAAAATTTCTTCTCCTATGAACTCAAATAACATAATATTAAATTAAATTGTTGGGCATTAACTACCTACTCCAGTAGTCCCCCCATAAATACTCTACATTCTTAACTGGTCATTTTATGAATGCAAAAGTTTTTTTTTATTTTGTTTTTGTTTTGTTTTTGTTTTTCCATACAGTGGATTGAACCCAGGGACATCACACTGAGCTACGTCCCCAGCATTGCCCTCCACCCCTTTAAGTTTTTTTTTTTATTTATAAATGGGGTCTCGTCAAGTCTCTAGG
>PVJO010034574.1:0-10802 GCA_004026905.1 Hystrix cristata | reverse complement strand
TCTCAACAGTAGCAGTGCTGTAAGTGGCTTCTCTCTTGGGCCACCTTTGGTCACTCCTTGTGACTTTCCTCACACAATCCATGTTCCTGGCTTTTTAAAATTTTGGGGTCTCTAGTGCACCTTCCGCTTCACACTCACAGCTTCACACGCTGCCCTCTCAGGGGCACGCTGCCTGGAATACGGGTGGAAGCCTTCCTGACTGATTCTACAACTCTTGCATTTTGTATGTGCCTAAAATCAGCACCAGAGGTTGCGGCCTTGGGAGCTACAACCACTGGCAGTGCCATAGCAGCAGAACCACCCAAGCCCTTAGGAGTTCACATCTTGCCACGGAGTGTCCCAGATCCTCGACGTGGAACTGCAGGACTTAATGGATTTGGGTCTTGCTTTGATCTCATTCTGTCTTCCCATTTCTACCTTTTGGAATGGGAATGTTTATCTTGTGCCATTGTGTGTTGGAAGTGTTTAACTTTCTTTTCATTTGTACAGGGGCTCACAGCTGAGTTTGCTCTAAATCTCAGAAGAGAATTAGACTTGGACTTTTCAGCAGTGCGGAAATTGTTAGGATTTTGGCAACTCTTAGAGATGGACTAAATGCCTTTTGTACAAAGGGATGCTCATGAGTCTTGGGGACCAGGGGCAGAATGTCGTGGCTTGTATCCAGATGTCTCGCACAAAGACTAATACTCTCATAGGGGTAGCTTTTCAGAAATGGCTGTATCATAGGTGTGCAATACTGGATTAACAGTGTCCCTTGATTGGATTAACATAGTTCTGGGTGTGGCTGAGTGGATTCACTGACCAGGGAAGCCCTACCTCAAGTGTGAGTGGCACCAACCAATAGGCTTGTAGCCTAGATGGAATGTAAAGGGGCAGAAAGAAGGAAGGCTTGCTGCTTCCTGACTACTGCCTGCTCTTCAATGGACTATTTCTCCTCTGTGATGCTCTTCTGTCATGCAGCCTAGCCTTAGGGTCTGCCAATTATGGATTGAAACCTCTACAAACTGTGAGCTAAAATAAAGCTTACCTGCTTTAACTTGTGGGTATCAGGTGTTTTGTCCCAGCAAATGAGAAGGTAACTAAGACACATACATTCCTAGGAGATAGTCTAACTAGCAGGATAAGACATCTATGAGGCACTAAGATACCATGTAAGGGTAGGACTTGTTGCTCACTTTTGTCACAGCTTTCCAAGGGTGCAGTTCTTAGCTGAGGTCACTCATACTGATCCTCTTTCCCCCAAGCCTGAGGAATTTCATTGACACTCTTGTGCCTAATTCTGCTTATGGCCTATGATACTAGTCAAAAAGCCTCATGATCATAAAAGCCAAAACAGCAAGTGATAGCAAGGACTTTTGCCTTGAACAGGGGTACAGGGCACAGTGAGTGCACAGGCTCCTGGACCCCTTTCCCCTGCTTCGTTAATACAGTGCATCTTAGAGGAGGTGCTTCCTGCAGAGGCACAAGAAACCCCTGAAGTCCTCAGAATCCTGGCTTCTCCTTCACATCTTAGTGTCCACCAGATGAAAAGTCCAGCAGCCAGGAAAAAAGAGACAAATTGAAGCACCTTGCAGACTACGACAAATACTGAATCTGAGAGCTACAGATTGGTAGTGGCAAACCTATGGCATGTGCACTACGGCAAGCTGTTTTTTTTTGTTTGTTTGTTTGTTTGTTTTTTTTGTCCCCACTGAAAGTTCTAAAAGATTCACCATCACATACTAGTTGATAAATGACTGATTTTATCATTTCTTGATCCTCAAGTACTGACTGAAGGAGTGCATTACAAAAATGGAAATACTCAAGGATGTCATCGATACTTTCATAAGAACTGATTCTTGAGAGCTTCCTGGCAGCGTCTGAGTGCTTGGAGGTGATCTTTGGCACTGACGCGAAGGTGTGGACCACTTCAGTCATTCTTCCATCCTGGTCAACTCGCTGCATCTCTTTCACGACACGGTGCTGAGTGCTGAGCAGAGAATGGAGCAAAGTGGCTTTCCGATGATTCTTTGGCTGTGATAGTCACAGAGGGGCGCTATGCCGCTGGGGAAGACTTTTCAGAATCCCTGAGTGTGAGGGGAGGAAGCCCTTCACCTATAGCGAGTCCAGGAAGTTCATGGCCGGAGACTGGGTCCAGGAAATTACCTGGAGCACCAGTAGGCGCCTCGCAGTGAACTTCTGCACAAGGATTTCCCGGTAGTTTCACGAGCCCAGGCTGAAACCACCAAGATGAAATTTCCACAGTTTTTGACTCAGATCACAGCCACGGACCAAACATCCTCCTCAGGATTCTCTGAGGAGATGCAGAGAGATAAAGTTAACATAACCTGCCCAGAACTGGCTCCGCGGATGGTCCTACCGCCATGCTCACGGCACAGCCCTGATCAGGAGCGTCCCTTCCCTGGTGAACAATGTGGTAGAGACCTCGCTCTATGTTTGAAGGGGGCAGTCAGTGTCCTACGCAGGGGAGGGTCAGTGTCTGCTTGCAGAGAACACAGTGTATGGCGACTTTGTATTCCTGCTCCAAATGAGGTATCTGGAGATTTATCTTGATTTATTTTGTTTGTTGCTGGCAGTTTTTCAAATGTTGTTCTTTTTAATAGAAGAGCTAATTAGATTTAGAATCAGAGTTTTGGAATAACATTGCTGACATATTTACTGTACTTTCTCAGGTTTAAGAGTAAAGAAAGGTTTTGTAAGTTTTTGAACAAATTATGAAATCTCTCATCTTTTTTGTGGCATGGTATGGCAGAGCACAGAATTGGAATAGGGATTGCATTTGAAATGTGAAAGCTCGTAGCAGTAACATAAAGGGAATCAATAACACAGGAAAACCATAAAAGATGGTTTATTTTTGGGTTCACTTATCCTTTTCAGTTCATAGTTCTGGAAAATGAAAGATTGAAACCTAGATTTGCTTGGTTTACTGAAGAAAGTATAAAAATTCTAAATAAAGATTAATAAGTGAAAACCCTTGTTTGCTGACCCTGTTCTCCATATGTGAATTGAGTATGTGGTTTTAGGGTCCTGTGTTAGCAGTGAGGAAATTCAGAAAAGCAAATCCCACTCCAACATGCAGAATGGTAGAGTCTAGAAGCAGTAATAAGGAAGATGTCTACTGAGAGCTATACAAGTTAAAGGGGTGAAGAGATGTGACTCCAGATTAGAGCAGTATGGTGTAAATTCCTTGATCATACACCATTTGTGACTTTGGGAGTGTAATTCCATCAGTAGTAGTTGGTAGGAATATGAATGTTGGTTGGGAGGGATAATGGCACTGGAGACCATCTTATCTGAATAGGATTTGGGAATGTCTAACTAATTATTGCTAGTCAGAAACTTCAGTATGTAATGAACAGACAGGTCCACTGAAGGAGTGGACCAGAGGCACGCCATACCACATAATCCTCCCTTAGCCTCGCCCCCGTGTACTGTCTGCAGCAGAATGACTGGGTTCTCTGTATTACTTTGAGTAAGCCACTCTCAGTACAGCTCTAATGGTCCAAAGCACACCAGGCATGTCCCAGGCCTGAGCTCTCTTAGTGCCTGCTGAAGCAAGAATATATACTCTCAAATGTGGACTTCATCCGTAGAGGCTGGGGCTTTGGAATTGCTTGGGGTGGATGACTGATGGCTGGGAGTTGACACAGGCAGGAACACAAATGGGCAGTGGACAAAGGTGTGCAGTTTCAGGAGGGGAAATTGGAGGGACAGTGGCCTGGGACTAATTACCTCAGTGACTGCAGATAAAGGGCAGGCAGTAGGCCCATCTGGAAAAATGATCCAGGTAAGACCTGTCCCCAGAAGCCTAGAGTACAGCTGTCCTGTGGCTGTGACTACTAATCTACATTGCCACCCAATACCGTCTGGGATAGAGGGTTGGCCCATGCTGAAGACATCATTTCCACAGTGGATGGAAAACCTGAGGAGTGGGAAAGGTTTTTTGTTAAAATAACAAGCGATGTGGAGTGGCCGAGAGCACACTGTGCTGCTGAGAGCATCCTTTGTAGGATCCTATTTTTCTTCCCTGATCATGAAAGGCCCAGGTAGAGCTCAGACTTAACGTTTTAAATTACCAGTGTGACATTCTGCTAATTTGATTTATCCTTCCACTCATTCTTTCATCCTTTCATTCAGGAAACATTTATTGAACATATGTGGAGGAAAAACATCAACAAAACAAATCAAAGGAAAATGACAAGACACTTAACTGAAGTTTCGAGTGGGAGTAGGCAAGAAGCAGAAAGTGTTAGACAATTTTAGGAAGCTAGAAACTGAAATGGCTTATATAATTAGAGACTGCCTCAATAGCACGTGATGTAGATGGAGGTCTACATGCTACAGAATGCCAGCCCCCTCTCTTGCATCCAGATTTGGTAGCCAAATTCACAGACAGCCTCGTACACCCAGGTAACCTCGAGGGCAGACAGTAATTATCCATAGATCCACAAACAGAAAATTTTCCTGTGCTTTCTTAACCACCCCCCCACACCACTCACACCTCCCAGAGGCCATGCCTGTGTATTTGTGGCTCATATTACATATAGAGTGAGTGGTTCATTGTGAGCTTCCCATCTCACTTCTCACTTCTGATTTCTCAGGTCACTTTTAGGTTCTGTTGTTGTCACTCGTTGTCCAAGACAGAGCTTACAGGCACAGACACCCAGACATTTTCTCTTAGAACCTACTGTGTCTGTTTCAGACAGCTGGCAGCTCTGACGTAACTGAAGCCTTTCATTCTCAACAGAGCAAGGCGCTGGAGGCAATCTTGAGCCTGGGCATCAGGATACTTGGACTCCATAGTGTTTATTGTCTACTGTGGGACAGCGGGACTTCTCATTCTGACTGAAGCCTTCCAAAGACTTCCAGTTTATGAAAAAGAGGAAAGCAGAGTTGTCTGGTTAGGCCAAAACTGTAAATCCCAGGTCCTGCCCACTAGTTGCTCTTTCTTCCTGCACTTGAAATCCAACTACAGAACTCTGGGCACCTCCTCAGTGCAGCCATTAGAAGACCCCTTTTCAGCTTAGAATTTCCCAGTGTAACGAATCTCAGTTTTCTTGCCCAGCTTTTTAGCATTCCCAAGTACATCATTTTATTATGGTATGTGTTTGTCCAAGTTTTTTTTTTTTTTTTAATTTTCAGAAAAGTCCTGTGTGCTGTATTCCTTTCTCTATGTATGCAGGTGCCTATACCATTAGCTGTGTCCCATGCATTGCTACTCAACAATTGCTTTGTTGTTTTAATGTCTCTGAATATCAGATATTAGTTTTCTCATCTTTACAAAGAGTCAGTTTTGTTTCAGGTGATAGTCACCATTTATCTAATTGGACTTTATATTTTACATTTAATTGGTATTTTAATTTTACAAATTTGTGGAGTGAAATGTGATAATTTGATCTCTAGTATATAGTGTGTAGTGACCAAATCAGAGTGGTGTTTCCATCTCCTTAAACTTTAGTTTTTTTATTAACACACAATAATTGTATGTATTTATCAATACAGTGTGAAATTTTCATCTACATATGCAATACATACTGGTGAAATAAGAGTAATTAATATAATTCCCACTATTATCCATATTATTTACACTCTTCCACTTGCCCCAGGTTTAATATATTTTTGTTTATATGATTTCTTATTTGAAAATCTAGAATATGGATCTGATTCCTTTTTTCTTCTTCATATTATCATTTAATGACATAAATTTTCCTAAAAGCATAGGTTTAGCTTACAAGGTAATAATTCTGACGTGTTTTAGTTTTACTCAGTAGAAAACATTCATTTATTTTCTTAGATAATTTCTTTGTGGTATGGACTAGTAAAAATGTGTTTTTTTAATTCTCAAATATATGGGGACTTTATAGGTAATTTATTTTCTTTAGTTTCACTCCATTACGGGTAGAGAACATCCTTTACATAATTTCAATTCTTTTAAAATTTTAAATGTTGTTTGGTAGTTTATTTTGGGGAATTTACCATGCACACTTCAAATTATATATATGCTGCTGGAGTTTTATACTAATTCTTATGGATAAATACAGTTAGTACTGTTTTAAGATGTACACTCTTAGAAATTTTCATTATTTTTTGATCACTTAGAGTGTAGTGTTGAAAACATCCGGTACAATTGTAGTTTTAACTATTTCTTTTTCCTATTCTCTTGGTTTTTGTTTAATGCATTTTGAAGCACTATTTTTAGTTGTCTACTCATTTAGCATTGCTGACTTCTTGATAAATTTACCTTGTTGTTAAGTCGTATCTTTAGTGATCTGTGTTCATATTTTTTCTTATGTAGCAAATCATTTCTGTTATTATTATTATTTTTATACAGTGGTATCTTGGTTCACAAACTCAACTCTCTCCATGATTCTGGTGGCAAAGTGAACTGGGTGGGAATCAAATCAAATTTCCCCATAAAGTCAACATTGACCCTAACCACTGAATTCCATTCGATTCTTGTCCAACTCGGTTGGTGACCAGAATCATGGAAAGAATCAAATTTGTGAACCAGGGAACCACATGTTCTTTTCCATTTTATATTTGAATTATGAAATTAAAAAAAGCTGTTTGGTGTGTACTCTCTGATACTCCTGCACAGATTTGAGTAACCACTGCTATAGACAAGATTTTGAAGAGGTCTACATTTCTCCAAACAATCACTGTGTGCTACTTTTAGTCATACCCTTTTCCCACATCTGATGCTGACAATCATGCATCCTTTTTCAATTATCATATTTTACTTTACTAAGAATGTCCTATGATTGTAATAATAGAGCATGTAACTTTTTGAGACTGGTTTCTTTAACTCAGCATAATACCCTTGAGGTTCATTCAAATTACAGTTTGTGTTAATAATTTTATTGTTATTTTTAGAAACTGAGCAGTAGGAAATTCATTATGTGACCAAACATCACTTTGCTTATCTACTTACCCACGCAGAGACTTATGGATTGTGTTATGGACGGCACAGTAGTGTTTTCTTGAAATTTATAATTTAAGCCCAAATTTGTTGGTATTTGGAAATGGGAATTTTCAGAAGTAATCAGGTCATGATTATGGAGCTCTCGTGAGAGGATCTGTGCACTTATGAGAAGAGACAGATGATAGTTTGCTTCCTGTGTGCCATGTGACTATATGGTAAGAAGGTGTCTGTAAATCAGGAAATAAGTCTTCCCCATGAACCAATTCATCTAGTGTCTTTCGAGACTCCAGATCTATGAGAAATAAATTTCTATTTTTAAGACATGAGATCTATGGTATTTTTGTTATAGTAGCCCAAAACTGTAAGGTTGTTTCTAACTTACGCAAATAAGAATAGCTTTGGGGTGAGCTGAGAATGCTGCTGAGTGGTGGAACACTTGCCTAGTCTGCATGAAGCCCTGGGTTAGATCCCCGGAACTACAAACAGACAAACAAACAAACAAACAAACAAACACAGGAATAGATATGTAGTAAACATTGTTCTATAGGTTTTACTATGACCTTAAGTTTTATTTCACATAGGAAAGCGACTGCCAGGGTTGGGGATTTAATTCAATGGTGGAGCGCTTGCCTAACAAGCACAAGACCCTGAGTTTGATCCCCAGCACCAAAAAACAACAACAGCAACAACAACAACAAAAGGAATGAGACTGCCAAATCATATAGTAACCATATGTTTATGAGACATTTTCAAATTTTTTTTACGTGTTTATACAATTTTATATGAATCCTGGCGATGCAGGAGTGTTCAATTTGTTGATCATCATTCTTGCTAGGGCCAAGTAATAGCAGTAATTTTTAACAGTTATCAAATGTATGTTGTAGAACAGTACACATATAGTTTGAATTTCTCTTATAGCTAATAATAAGAGGGCTTTTTCATGTGCTAATTTAACATTTATCTGTATGTCATCTTTAGTAAAGTGTCTATTGATATATTTTTCCCATTTTGAGTTGTTTTCTAGTTTTATAATTTCGAGGGCTCCTTATGTGTTGTAGATACAAGACCTTTGTTGGATATATGATTTCCAATAGTTTCCTGAAGCCTGTAGTTCTGATGCACAACTGTAAAGTTGCTTAACATCATATATAATTGGAGAATTGCAAATTAGAATAGCACTGAGATGCTACACTATACCCAATAAAATGCTAGAATGAAAAAAAGATCTTGAAAATACCAAATGCTAACCAAGATGTGGAGCAATAGGATCTCTTATATATGCTGATAGTAGTGCAAAATGATACAGCCACTTTGGTAAGTAGTTTGGAAATTTCTTACGAAAATAATCATAATTTTACCATTTGTTCTTGCCATTATACCCTTGGTATTTATGCACATGATTTGGAAATTTATGCTTAAAAACTGTACATAAATTATTATGATGGCTTTATTTGTAATTATCAAATTTTGAGAGCAACTAAGATGTCTTTCAATGTATAAATCAAACCAAGTGTGTTTTCTCCATTCAGTGGAATACTGTGTAGCTATGAATAAAAGCTATCAAGCCATTAAAAGACATGAGAGACTTAAGCAGCATATTGATAATTGAAAGAAACTAATCTTAGACCTCAGTGATGGTTTATACCTACTTCAGTTGTGTAAGCATTTGTGTTCTTTTTGCTAAATTCATACATTAGGTTAGAATGAGTCCTAGACTACAGTTGTATTTGATGCAATCACATTCTCACATTCTCCTTGTCAGTGATCTCTGGGGTAAGGAGTGAATGGTTGTGTTCCTCCAAATTCAAGTGTTGTAGGCTAGTACTCAATATTTCACATTTTTGTTATTGTTTCCAAACTGACTAAGACACTCCTTTATACTCTCTGGCTTCCATGCTGATCTCGTAAGTGCTTGGTTAAAATGGAAACCCTGTTAAGTTTGGATGCAGAAGACATGAGCAGAAAACGTGTTCCAGTTGAAAGCAATGGGTTGTGTCAGAAAGCAGTGACCTTGTATGAAGACTGCAGTTAAGGACTCCCTGAAATGAGTTGCACTAAGGAATCTACTGCAAGTAACAATGGTGACACAAATTTAGGAATCTGTTTAAAATGAAATATATGAAAAATATCCATTAATCTATTGATGGACATATAGCAGCCATCTGTTAATTGATACATAGAATGGATAAAGAAAATGTATTTATACACAGTGGAGTACTACTCTGCTATGACGAAAGAGAAATTGGAGTCATTTGTAGGAAAATAGATGCGGTTTGAGACCATAATGTAGTGTGAAATAAATCAGACACACAGACATAAATATCACATGGTTTCTCTTATATAAGAAACCTAAACCATAAATGAAGAGCAAAATAAAAGATAGATAGGCATAAATAGAGAGACAAATATTCTTCATAAAGGAAGAGATGGAGGTAGGGGGAAGAGAGATGAGGAAAACAGATGAAAAAGGAATTAAGATGTTGTACGAGGAATGTAAACATTATGTACTGCATGTATATTGATAAAAATTAAAAAAAAAATAGAGATGCTACATCTGCCAATACAGGAAGACATTGCCATATTTATTTTGCCTTTAATATTCATATTTAACAAATTATGTTAACACTTATTACATTCACATAACTTTTCTTACAGTATATTTTTAAATTAATTTATTTTGTAATTTATTTTACTGTACCTAATTTACATATTAAGCTTTATTATAGGATTATGATAAAATACTGAACTTTAACAAATTTTAGGCTCTCACTGGAGATCTTGGAGTATATCCTCTAGAAATAAGGAAAGACTGCTATACTTGAATTCTGCTTTCCTCCTCTACTCCTGCTACCATTCACCTTTGTTTGTAGCACAGAGTTTTTATTTTAAAGCTATTTGAATTGAGAAAATATCCAGAGATGAAAAAGACCTCCTTCTAGCTACACTCAATTTCCCAGTTTATCAACATCCTTATTAGTTTGGTATATTTGTTATATTTAATAAACCAATATTATTTTATTGCAATTAAATACAGTCCATATTTTTAAGGGTTTAGGCTTCATCTAATATATTTTTTCTTTTCCAGAATCCCATTTGAGCTACCACAATCCATTTAATAATTATGTTTTCTTAGATTCCACCAGACTGTTACAATTCTTCAGTCCTATCTTGGTTTAAAGAAAATGACAGTTTTGAGGAGTATGTTGAATATTTTGTTGAATAACTCTCAATTAGGATTTGTGTTCATCAACAAAATAAGGGCAACTATGCAAAATAATGGACATGTTAATTTATTGACTACAGTGACCTCTTTGCTAGGCATACACACATCAAAAATCTTGTTGCACACATTAAATAAACACAAAATGTAGAATTTACACAGGTAAACGTCAGTTGATAAATGGAAAAACAGGTATTAAAAAGAAATAGATAATTCCAATTAAATATATATATACATTTTCATAAAGTGGTGAAGAGGTTCTTATTAAAAGTAAACATTTTGCTATAATATATATTTTATTATAATATTATTTTAAAATTTAATTTTGCCTCTAATTACCAATTTAAATCTTTTAAAGCAGTTAACAGGCTGAGGATGCAGCTGAGTGGCGTAGCAATTGTCTAGGATGTGTGAAGCCCCAGGTTCCAGCCCCAGTACCAGAAAACACACACACACACACACACACACACACACACACACACACACACATGCTTAACATATGTCCTCACATTCTGCTTTGTAATGAATACTGTTCTGTTTTGGTATCCATTTCAAATTGAGCATAGGTGAGTATGTTCATCATCTCTTTTTATGCTTCTGTTTTCCATACTAAGATTTTAGTATTGGTCATTATAATGTATTCACTTGGAAGAAGAGTTT
>PVJO010034573.1:0-10803 GCA_004026905.1 Hystrix cristata | reverse complement strand
GAGAGAGAGAGAGAGAGAGATAGAATAGCAAGAATAGTTTTTCCTGGAAGCCTTACACTACCAAATAACTAAATCTATTCTTAAGTTACAGCAGAAACCTATTGTAAAGGAACACTAATTGGGGCAGTATAGTTTTGGAGCAAATATAGAACCCAATCTAATGAAACTACATAGCATTCAGAGACAGACCCATAGGCACATTTTTACTGTGAGACAGTGAACAAAGATGTTTTCCATAAAATATACTGAATGGACTAGAGATTCATATGAAAAACTGGATCTCAATGTGTATATCATACAAAAAATTCTTTTCAAGTAGATTGGGGACATAAACTTGAAAAAACAATGTAGTATTCAGAAAAAAGGGAATATCTTCATGATTTTAAGGAATGATTCTAAAATAGAATGCAAGTGTGTATGGTTAAGCTTGCTGCACACAGGCTAATAATATTGTAAACATGTTAGTCAATGTATTTTACAATTCAGACTTTTCATCAAATTTAGCATTTACAGGGAAAATGAGCAGACCAAATTACTTGCACACACAATATAGTGGAATCCTCATGTGTTGATGGTAAGAAGTTATATTGGTGAACCCATCTTTGAGAATTGATAGCATAGCCAAAAGCTAATCATATGTATAACGTAGGGCCTCAAAATTCCAATCCTAGGTGTATATATATCTATCCACTGAAAGCATTGCATATATTCACCTGAGCATATGTGCAGCAATCAACACAGAAGCATACTATATGACAGCTAATAATTAATATGGCAGAAATATACATTAATGTAGAATATATGACTATAATGTAATATATTTATACAGTGAAACTCTAATTCTACCAATGATAATGAAAAAATGTAACTACAAAAACATACAGAATGAAATGTACCAGATAAATAATATTTTTATGTATAATATATGAATATTGTTATATATTATTCCATTTATTTAAACTCAAGAACAATAGTGATGACACAAAAGCTGAACTGTTAAATCAGGATGGTATAAACTAATATAAAAGCTTCCAATGATTCAAAGGGTAAGGAAAATAATGTTTTCTTTCTATAATAAAACAGATTTATTGTACAGGTTTTCAAACAATATAGAAGAAAAAATTAAACCTCCTTTTTTTCCTGTAAATGCTTTCCAATTTTACCTCCTTTTCCAGAATTATCTATGGTCAGTAATTTTATCTGTGTCTTCCATACTTCATTTCTTTTTTTTAACAAGTGTTATATGATTGTAGTAAAAGTATTTCACATGTGCTGTACACTTTTAACTTTTTTTACACACAACATGGCTAACTATAGGTGCTGTGCTATATGACAGAACTCTAGAGCTTAGATGCGTATGTCTTTTCCTTAGTGAAACTTTCAGATCTTCATAGTAACTCTTTATGTCCCCTTCACCCCAGCCCCTGGAAACCCTCATTTCACTCTTTGCTTCTGTTAGTTTGACTACAATAGATGCCACATATAAGTGAAATCACATAGTACTTTTGTCTCTGTGGCCAGAATCGTGGAATGGATTCTGAGACCAGAATCATGGAAAGAATTAAGTTTGTGAACGGAGGTACCACTGTACTGTACTTCACTTGGCATAAGGTCTTCAAGGGTTATCCTCATTGCCACACCTTGCAGAACTTCCCTCTCTTTAAAGACTGAATAGGATTCTGTTATATCTACAACCCACATTTTCCTTATTCATTCATCTGCACATGGACATTTCTTTCCACACCCTGGCTATTGTGAATAATGTTATGCATATCTCCTTGAGATCATGATTTAAGTCTTTTGAATAAATATTCAGAAGTGGAATTACTGGACCTTACAGTAGTTCTATCGTTAATTCTTTGAGGACCAACTGACAGTTTTTTTCTACAAGGACTGCACTATTTTGCATTCCTATGAACTGTGTATGAGTGTTTGAATTTTTCCCTCTCCTTGCCAGTGCTTATCTGTTTTTTTTTTTTAATAGTGGTTATCCTGATAGGTATGAGGTAATATCTCACTGTTATTTTTCCATTTCCTTGATGATTAGTGATATTGAATACCTTTTCATTTATCTGTCAACAATTTGTATGTCTTTTTTTAAATAGAAATACTTTATCTATTCAAGACTTTATCCCATTTTAAAATCAAGCTATATTTATTTTCCTATTAAGATGTAGGAATTTCTTACATATGTTGCAGACTAATCCTTTAGCAGGTAATACTTTCTGAATATATTCTTCCACAGGTCGCCTTTTACTTTAGTGACTGTTAACATTTCTATGTAAAATTTTTTTGTTTGCTTTTGTCCTACTTGTCTATTTTTCCTTTTGGTGGCTGTGCTTTGCACGTTATAGCAAATAAATCATTGCCAAGACCAGTGTCATGAAGTTTTCCTTATGTGGGTTCTTCCAGAAATTCTATGCTTTCAAGTTTTACATTTAAATTTCTCATCCATTTTGTATTTAATTTTTTTATAGTATAAGATCAGGGTCTAATTTCAATTTATGCATGTAAATAACTAACCTCAGACTCTTCTGCTATTTAAAAATTTTTATAATCACGTTTCCTGTGGAGATTTGATACATGTACATAACACATCTCAATACTTTTAAAAATCTTTTCCCTTCCCTGACCCCCCTCCCTCCATTTCTTGGTCCCCTTCTCTTTTGCAAAAGGTCTATCTCCCTGTTTTCTATTTTCTCTCTTTTATTTTGCTCTTTGTATTTGTCTTGAGCAACAAGCAACACATATGTAGAATTTGATATAGAGAATGCTTTTATTCATGATGTATCCCAATTTTATATCACATTATTTACAAAAATTATGGATTATCTTCCATTTTCTATCAAAATCAGTTCCCATGAATCCATCAACTCTAAGATTTTCACAATGAACAACCTGTGTCAGTGGCGGTGAACTGTCAGCTGTTTGTTATCAAGAAATCTCTAAAAGGTTCACCATCATTGACCTGTATGGACTATATACACCCTGATTATAATATTCATATTAACTCCCTGCTGGTAAGTAGTGTTAGTGTCATAATCAGAATGACTAGTTATTAGTATGTTACAAAGCAATTAACTGGATGAATTGCTATTTTGGGGCCTCTCGAAAAGAGAGAAAAAATTAATTTCCAGCCTATTGCTAATATTTTGCTTCCTAGTCAGCAAAAAGCCTATGGTGCTAAAAATCAGGATTGTGGTTACTTTTCTTTGTGGGTGTGGAGGTTGCTGGAGATCAAACTTGGTGCCTGGTGCTTGCTGGACAAGCACCCTATCACTGAGTTAAATACCCAACCCCAGAATCATGATTACTTCTGAGCAGTAAGAGTAACCAGGGGCCGATATGAGATGGCTGCTGAATCACAAGTAATATTCTTTCTTTCATTTTTTATGCCAACACTCTGAAAATTTATCAGCTTCCAAGAAGTCTGTTATACTTCAATATGAAGTATACTAAAATGTATCTCGAGAAGTAATGAATCGAAATCTTAAAGGTAATACCTAGAAGTATGAAACTTTTAGAAAACCATATGAAAGAAAAATCTTTTTGATTTTGTCTAACATAATTTTGATAGACATGACACCAAAGGCAGTGTTCAATAAAGGAAGAAAAAAATATAAATTGGACTCTTAAAAAAAAAAGAAAGAAATTTCTTCTAATTAAAAGACCCTGCATAGGGAACAAAAAGATAAGCTATAGATGGGGAGAAAATATTTGTGGAATACAAATGTAATAAAAGGCTTTTGTCTAAAATATATATAAAATTATTATTTGTCAATTAAAATAAAACAAAAAATTAAAAAAGAGTTCTGATAACTTAATAACTCTGAATATAAACAAAGGATTTCAACAGGCATATTACTAAATAAAATTATATAAATGGCAAACACATGAAACTATGTGTTATTTGACTTCAGGGATGCACAAACTGAAAAATCCAATGAGATAGCACCAAACCTATTAGAATGTGTTTAAAACAAACTAGAAAATACCAAATACAGGTGGACCACAGATATTCTCATGTACAGGCAATACTGATGTCTTGTAGCCAATAACCAGGAGGAATGCATTAGAGTTAAAAAAGAAAAGAGTTTGTTGTTCACTGAAACAACGAAGACCACATACATAGTGATGAAATGATGGTCAGGGATGCGAAGAATAGTTTGATATTGAATTTGGGCTTGTTTGGGGTGGTTTTCAGAATAGGTGGTTTCAAGAAGAGCAGCTAAATCTATTACTGAGCATGTTAATAATTTTTAGGGAGTTTTCATCTCTTATAGCCTAAATTTCTACATATGATACTTGGACTGTACTTTACTAGATATAAATATTTTATTATGATGCAATTCTAATAGCTAATGTGGTATTGGAACATGAATAGAAAGTCTGTGAGTGAGTCTAGGACCCACTTTGTGCTGATGTTTGATTTACAATATAAGTGTCAAGAAATGTGCAATGTGGAAAAGATGGACTTTTATAAGACGTGGCTATGAATCAACAGAGAAACTCATAGAGAAATATTGATCCCTAATCTATACCAGTTATAAGAATCACTTTTAATGGATCATAGGCCTAAATATAAAGTAATACAGAATATCGAAGGTAACATAGCAGCATCTTCCAGTATTAAGTTAGGCAAAGATTTTTTTTCAGTAGGATACAAAAAGCACTAAACTTAATTGGAAATGTTAATTAGACTTGATTGAAAGTGAAAATTTGAATTCCTTGAAAATTTGAATTTCCTGTTCAATTAGTAAAAAGGTAATCCATATAGTTGAAGAGGTAGTTAAGGCAAATATCTGAGTAAGGATTCATGCAGACTATAAAATAGGTTTGATCTCATAAGGAAAAAGATAGATGACTTGATTTTAAAACAATGGACACAGATTTTAAATGGTGTCCCACTAATGAGGACATTCAAATGATCAATAGCCATAGTTTACACATCATTAGTAATTAGGGAAATGCATTAAAACCAGACAATAGTATTCATACCCAGCGTAATGACACCTAATAAACATATACCTATCCCACAACTCCCCACAAACCAATGATGTTGGTGAGGATGTATAGCAATTGTAATTCTCATATATAACTGGTAAGGTTATAAAAGAATACAACATTATTTTAAATTTTTTATTGTTTGTGGCTGGGGATTGAGCTCAGAGCCTGATGTAGGTGTTCTATCACTGAGACACATCCTGAGCTCTAGTGTACAACTTCAGGGAAGTGTTTGGCACTTTTTACTAAGGCTAAAATTATACCTTCTTGTCGCCCAGCATTCATGGCCTTTGGAGTTGGAATTGACTGTTAATGTCAACCAAACAATATGTACAGAAATATCTATAATACAACGTGCAGTGAAGTGTCTATAATTATTTTATTCATAATAGTAAAAAATTGGACAAAACCCAAAAGTTGACCCAGGGTAGATAATTGAATTTAGTACAGGTATACAATAAAATACTACATAATGACGAAAAGTAGCAAACTACAACTATATACACTCAAGTAAGTAAATGTTGCAAGCATAATTTTCAGTGAAAAAAATACTTCAAAACATACATATTATGTAATACAATTAATATAAAATTCGTGAACTTGTCTATAGTAGTAGGATCAGAAAAAAATGAACTCTGGGAGTTATTAACTAGTAAGGACACAAAGATCTATTCTGTATTGTCAGAAGTACCGCATATTTTGGTCTGGGTGGTAGATGCATAGGTTCAGGACTGTCCATAAAGTGTGAACATCCCTTGGCAAATATTGTTCGTAGGGTGCGTCACAACATAAATAATCTAGTCACTCCAAAACAGCATCCCAATACCATCCTGACAACCCAATTTCTAAAATACACATGAAATAAATACTCTATTGTCCATTACAGTGAATCTGATATCCATGCCACTACCCTGGAGCCAATATCAGCTGACAGGCCCTTGAATAAGTGTGTAGTCAAGAGTCTTGGAGGTCCATGGAGTATCTATTCATCTAGATGAATGTAGATAGAGCCTTGAGGAGTATTCCAAAGGGGAGAGCCCTAAAATGGAGAACAATGATGGAGTACCTTGAGTTTAAGTATAGGTAGCTAGTCCTAGTCCCTGGAAAGAGACTTAGGAAATTTCAAACAAGATATTCTAAAATGCAGGACTTTGCATTGTTTATACATTTGTAAAAATCCGACAAGCTGTATGTATAAAATTCTTTCACTTTACTATGTGTACATTGTACCTGAATTTTAAAGAACAAATATCTGTTGTTAAGCAGCTACTGTGAATAACAAGATAAAATGATGTATTAATCAAGTATATACTGTTGACCAAAATGTATAAAAAAGAGTAGGATACTGAGGCCCATCTGATAAGCCACAAGGAAAAAGCCCACGTTGAAAAGGGACTGGATGTAAAGGATGCTTAGTGTATGATGAGTGAATGAATAACTAAATTTCCTAAACCTAGAGGCAGTTACTTCCTAGAACACTAGATTTGACCTTTGAGAAATAACTTATGGGGATTCAACCATTTGGAGATGTCCATTCCTGAGCATTTAAGTTTCCTGACATACTGAGAATTTTTATGAAATCATCACTTTTTCCCTTTCTCTCTCACCTCTCTTACCACCCTTCATCCTTTGCTCATTTCTCTCTACATAGCTGTATGTATATCTCTCTGTATTGTAGATAAAATAGAATTACATACACACATCTATAGCAGCAGACTGTGCCCAATAGATCATATATAGGAAAAGCTCTACGGATGTAATCAGACTGGAAAGATTTCACAAGAGTTACAGGAAAAATTTCTCAAATTCTTCTTCTTAAAAGACCCTTAAAATATCATATCTTTTTATTTTTATATTTCTAGAGTTTGTGATATATAATATTAATAAAAGCTATGAATTAAAACAAGCAATTAAGAAAATATGCAAAAGTATATGTCACAGGTATTGAAAGCCTATAGTCCCTGATGTAGAGGAATATATATGATAGTGTAGTTAAGGGTTAACTATTTGCAAAAGAAAAGCAATATTTTATTCCACATAGTCCATGCCTACTCTGTTGACATTAAGCAGAAGAGTAGCCCTAATGAAATATTTTAAATCAAACCACAGGCATTTTGCAAATTTCCAGTTATTGGCCATTAATCATGTTACATATTCTGCATTAACTGTAGGGGAATTACGAATGCAATAATTCTAAAGTCAGCCTTTTCTATTACAATATTCTGAATTTGAGATTAAGATGTATATTTCTGAGGTGGTTTATATCAATTTGTTTTCACAAAGATGCGTAGAACCCGCTTTCTAATCTGCTTAGTTCTCACCCCATAGATGACAGGATTTAGGGCAGGAGGAACAACAACATACAGATTGGCCAGGAGAATGTGAATGTACACAGGGATGTTTCTGCCGAACCTGTGGGTCATGTAGGAGAAAAATGCTGGAGTGAAGAAGACTAGAATGACACAAATGTGGGAGCCACATGTATTAAGTGCCTTGAGTCTGGCCTCCAGAGAAGAAAGGCAGAAGACAGCTCGGAGTATTCTCACATAGGAGATGACAATCAGAACCACACTGACCAGCACCAGTGATATAAGAATTAGTCCAAATATCATGTTTACCTTGATGTTGGCACAAGCCAGCCGAGCAATTCCCATGTGTTCACAGTAAGTGTGTGGGATTATACGTTCCCCACAGAAAGGAAGCCTCAAAATCAGAAACACCAGAGGGATAATCAAAGTGAAATCAACCCCAAACACCACCACAAGGATGAGACCGATAGTTTTGTTAGTGAGAATTAAGCTGTACTGCAAGGGGTGGCAGATGGCGATGTAGCGATCAAAGGCCATGGCGGCCAACACAACAGTCTCCATGGCAGTGAATATATGAATAAAGAACATCTGGGTCACGCAACCCCCAAAGCTAATCTCCCTTAAATTAAACCAAAATATGCCCAGCATCTTGGGAATAGTAGATGTTGACAGGCCCAGATCAATGGAGCCTAACATAGCCAAGAAGTAAAACATGGGCTGATGAAGACTGTCTTCAGTCTTGATAACAAACAGGATAGTGATGTTCCCCACAAGAGCAATCGCATACACAGAGCCAAAAGGAAACCCAATCCAAATGTGCATCTCTTCAAGGCCCGGAACCCCCAGCAGGAGGAAAGAAGAGGGGTGGAACTCAGTGTCATTTGAAGGGAGCATCCCCTCTCGATTCTTTTGGACTCTGAGAGAAAGCAAATCATCAAACCATTTGATAATAACATATATCAACAAAATATATAAACACACAAGTAACAATGTGAGGGATGTTCTAACAAAGTGATATCTAAGCAGATAATGATATGCAATGATGTTTTAGATTAAGTTAATAATGAAAATAATATGTTTAAATCATGGAATGACACTGATTTGCATTCTAGAGAGAATACTATTTTATGTAGTTGTATTTGTGTTTCTGTGGTCTGAACCCAAGGCCATGTGCAAATGGTCTGTCACTGAGCTATACCACCAGGCCATAGAGAATGAATGCCCGTCTAGTCACATGGGGCACAGAGTAAAACTAAGGCCAAGAGATGTCCTTCAATGAGGGTTCAAAACAAAGGTGTTAGGAAAGTCAATAAGCCTTTCTTTGGGGAACCAGGAAGCAGGTCTGTGAGGCAGAATTAAAGAAGAAATTGAACTCTTCCTCTTAGTTTATTTTCTTCTTCCCTGTTAGAAGACTGTGTGACAAATTTAGTTAAGACATCGCTCTGCTTGGCAGCCTCTCGGCTAACTGAGACTCACTTAAGATGGCTGGAGCAGGGACATCCATATTGCCAAGGGCCTTTTCAAACTTTCTATTGAAAATTCTATAAACATTTAGGCTAAAAATTCTGGATAGACCTAAAACACCACATATGATCTATGCTTTTGGGAAAACTGAAATTAAGAAGAAACAATGTAGGAGAAAGTTCCCTACCAGAAGCATTCACACAGCACCTACCTAAGCTTCTGTCACATAGTCTGAAGGTGCTCTGTTTATCACAGCTCCAGCACAGTTTCAAGGGTGTTTGTCACTATTTCTCAGGCCGCCTGGCCCTCATTTCCGGTGCCTCACTCCAGAACCCCACCATGAGCAGCATCACCCGTCTTGGCCATGGCCTGTGCTCTCTGTTAGGATCAGACTACTGTAGCATCTCTTCTTTTGACTTCGTTTTGTTTATCATCCTACAAAGGGAAGTTTATACTTCTGTTGCAACAGGATACACACTCCCAGCTGATGTCCCACAGGAACGTTACTCTTGGGGTTTAGAAGTATTTTCTTCCTGAAACAAAATATTTAATTCTCCTGTGACTGTATTTCTGAACCATGAGGTCTATGATGCCCACCTTTCATTATCAGTCTCTACTCTGACCATCACCACAGATCTACTGTTGAGATTCAATTTTGCTTTATCAGCATCAAGCCCTTGAAAGTGTTTGCTTTGATTTACAGTTAAGGAAGGAAAATAATATAATTGAAACTGTATGAGACAGATTTCCTGGAGAAATATAAAACTAAAATAATACTAATGCCATGGCATGTAAAGTGATATAAATAGCAGTGAGCAAGAGGATTCCATGGCCTTCTTAGATAGTCCTATTGTGGATTAAATAGGTAGAAATCATCAGACAGTACATACACCAAATCTACAAGCATATTCACTGGTGGAACTTCCAGAGACTGGAGGAGTAGAAGGTTTTCAGGTCCCTCACTGAACATTGCTTTCTGGAATCATATAGAAAGATCTGACTTCCCTCCCTAGGTATCCAATAGCTGTGTGGCCAGAATCAACACCCTTATTCTCCCATGTCAGAATTCATAGCTCAAGAATTCTCTCTCATGGTGTCTGAGCTCCATGTATGTTTTAGTTCAGACTGGTATAAATTAGTTTATCAAGCTCTAGGCTCTACCACAGATAAGTGAGTTTACCTAAGCAAGCACAACAGAGTGATTGGTGTAAAGATGTTAGAAATTATTTCATATGTAAGTTAATTGTTTCACATATAGGTTTTATATATAATTGTTCCATATATAGGTTAATAAATGTAATATGGAAAGCTGAGAAGCAGAGAGAAATGAAAGAATAGAAGCAGAAAGAAATAGAGAGCTAAATAATTTACTACGAGACATGGCATGGCAAACAGCATTATCCACTCTCAACATTCTGGCAGTATTGGTTGAATTTATGACTCATCTGTACCAATATTGATGATATTCTGTAGAAGGTCATCTATCTCTCTGGGTGGGCAATCTGCAGAGACTCTGAAAGATTAAACTTAATTTACCAAACACTTACCACAAAGCGTGACCTCCATTTGTCTCACCAATTCCATCAGCAACCGGGGCCATTAAAATTCCTAAGGCTGAGAGTCTGGTCACTGATATTACTGAAGATTACAATTGTGGGTATATGATGGACTGTTGACCACACCCCTCATGCAGTCGGTAAAAATGGCCTTGTTTAGGGTGGGTACATCCTGAGGCAAATAGTTCACGGAATCCTGCAAAGTAAGCAGGCACCGAGGTGACAGTCTGAAGCTTGTAATGATGGAGTTATCCTCTCAGTGCTTTAATTGGCGTTCGGTGGAGTAAACACTTAGAATTCATTGTCTCTGTTTGGAAGCCAAGTCATCAGATAACGTCAGAGTCCCTGGGAAGGTTTGGCATGTGATTCTCTCAGTATTATGCCTGTAGAATGATTATGTCACAATCTTTTTTTTTTTTTTTAATTTTATTTTAAACCAAGAACATGTATTGGTACATTCTACATACAAT
>PVJO010034572.1:0-10803 GCA_004026905.1 Hystrix cristata | reverse complement strand
AGCGGTGTAGTACTCCATTGTGTAGAAAAACCACATCTTTTTTAGCCATTCATCAGTTGTTGGGCATTTAGGTTGTTTCCAAGACTTAGCTATTACAAATTGTGCTGCTATGAACATGGTTGTGCATATATCACTGTGATATGATGATTTTAATTCTTCTGGAAAGATACCCAGCAGAGGAATAGCTGGGTCAAATGGATGAATTAAAGATTTAAAGCCCCAACATCATAAAACTTCTAGGAGAAAAGTTTGATGGCTTTGGTCTGGGCAAAATATTGGGGGTAAGTCCTCGAAAGCCTAGGCACCAAAATTAAAAATAGATAGTGGGATTTCATCAAACCAGAGATGTTTTGCATCACAGAGGAAGCTATCAACAGAAGGAAGAGACAACTTACAGAATGAGAAAATACATTTTCAGATTATACTTGTGATAAAAAACGTGTCAGTTTTCCATCACTGGGACAAAATGATTGAGATAATAAACTTAAATGGAGGAAAGGTTGTTTTAGCTCACAGATTCAGAGATTTTAGTTCATGGCCCAGTTTTAGTGCATGGTTATTTGGCCCTGTTGTTTCAGGCCTGTGGCAGCCAGTATATCATAGCAACAGTGCATGGTAAAGAAAATAGTGCCACAGTGGGGACACTTATAAAAAAAGCACAGCAAGCGGTTAACGTCCAAAACATATAAGGAACTGAAACAACTCAATAGCCAAAACCAAACCAAACCAAAACAAAACAAAAATGACAACAATGACAACAAACCCTGACTGAAAAATGGGCAGAAGATCTGAATAGACATTTCTCAAAAGGAGGTATACACGTGGTCATAAGAGATTTAAAAATGCTTAGCATTGCCAATGATCAAGGAAATGAAAATCAATACTATATTGAGATAATGCCTCACTCTGGTTAGAATCACTATTATCAAAAAGTCAAAAGATATCCAGGTGTGGTGGTGCGTCCTCGTAATCCCAGCATTCCAGAAGGCTGAGGCAGGAGGATAGCAAAATCAAGCACAGCCCAAGCAATTTAGCAGTGCGGTGAGATCTTATCTCAAAATTAAAAATAGACCCTGGGTTCAATTGCCACTAACAGAAAAAAAAAACCCCTTAAAATACATGTTACATTGAGTGCAGTGGCACCTGCCTATAACCTGAGCTACTTAGGAGACGAAGGCAGGAGGATCTGAGTAAAAGGCCAGCCTGGCAATAGAGTGAGGCTATGTGAGTGAGGTCCTGTCTAAGAAAAAGAAAAAGAAATTAGCAAGTTTTGATAAGAATGTAGATAAAAAGAACCCAAAACAATTGAAAATAGAACTACCTTATGATACAGAAATTCCAATACTGGGTGTACGTGGAAAGGAAATGAAATTAGGATGTCAAAGAGATATCTGGCCTCCCGTGGGTATTGCAGCATTACTCACAACAGCTGAGATATGGAACCAACCTAAACATCCTTCAACAGATGACGTGGAGAAAGAAAAGGTAGTGTGTATACGCAATGGAAAACTAGTCTGCCACAAAAAGGATGAAATCCTATTATTTGCAGTAACATGGATGAACCTGGAGGACCTGGAGGATTAGTCAGACACAGAAAGACAAATATCCACATGAGGTACTCACATGTGGAATCTAAAAACGTAGCTTTCCTAGAGAGTGAGAGTAGAATAGTGGCTACCAGAGACTGCAATGTGTAGGGATGGTGGAAGAAGTGTAGGGATGGTGGAAGAAATGTAGGGGAGGTAGAGGTTGATCAATGGGTACATTGTTACAGTTACAAATAAATACTAATTTTCTATAGAGTAATGGGTGCTATGATGGTTAATGCTGATTGTCAACTTGACTGGATTAAGAGACACCTAGAAGATTAGTAACAAACACTTCTGGGTATGCCTGTGGGAGCGTCCAGAGATTACCGGCACGTGTACCAGCAAACTGAAGGAGCAGGCCCACCCTGATGTAGATGCACCATCCAGCAGGCTTGCAGCCTGGAAGGAATGAAAAGGAAGAAGGAAGAAGTTGGCTTGTGTTTTAGAAGTTCCATCTTGCTTAAGCGGGTGCATCTTTTGTTACTGCTATTGCCCGCAGACTCCAACTTTCTCAGCCTTTCAATGTGGACTTATGCTAGGTCTCTCCCAGGAGCTTCCAGACCTTCAGTCTCAGGCTGTTGCTGCATCTTTAACCCTCTTGTTCCACGGCCTCCAGCTTCTTGGATTGAGCAGCTACTGAATTCTCTGGTTCTCCAGCAGGGAGACAGCAATTGTGGACTATTCTGCCTATCCTGTAAGCCTATCCAATAAATCCCCTCACATAATTTTTGGTTTTTTTTTTTTTTTGAGACGGGGTCTTGCTATGTAGTTCAGGCTGGTCTTGAATTCGCTATGTAGCCTGGGCTGGCCTCAAACTTGTGGAGATCCTCCTGCCTCAACCTCCCAAGTGCTGGGATTATAGGCATGTGCCAACATGCCTGCCCACCTTGCATAATTTTATATATACATACACATATATTTTACTATTGATTTGTTAATTATTTTCTATTAGTACATGTTTGTATTACATAATGTTTACCTTCCTTGTGGGGAATTGGTACAGGATACATCTTAATTCCTTTTCTCCCTGCTAGATTTTATTTTATTTATTTATTTATTTATTTTTTTGTGGTCCTGGGGATCGAACTCAGGCCCTTGTGCTTACAAGGCAAGCACTCTAATCACTGAGCTAAATCCCCAGCCCCCTGCTAGATTTTAATAGGAAGCACAGTGCGCTGGAGAGGGCAGCCCTGGGGCCCAAGCAAATGGCCTCCAAGGGAATATGTGCTCCAGCGCCAGAAAGCAATATCATAGCTTAATTCCTTTTTTCTTCTGTTTTCCCTTCTCTCCCTTCCCACTTCATCTGCCTTTCAATCTCCTCAATCCCCTTCCTTTTTTTTTTTTTAATGTGTTTGCAGGACATATTTCCATTCCTTGTGAGGAGTTGGTGCATGTACATAACATCTTATTTTCTTTTTTCATTTCCTTTCCTTCTCTCCCTTCATCTCTTGATCCCCTTATACTCTACTTCCTATTCTCTACCTTTTATTTTGCTCTTAATTTGTACTTTGGGTTCCTTCCCACAGAGTTGGAAAAAATTTTTGCCAACCATTCCTCAGACAAAGCTCTAACATTTAGAATATATAAAAAACTCAAAAAAAATCAGACCCCCAAATTTAGAGACCCAATCCAAAAACGGGCATCTGAAATGAATAGACACCTCTCAGATGAAGAAATACAAATGGCAAAAAAATACATGAAAAAGTGTTCAACATCACTGGTCATTCAAGAGATGCAAATTAAAACAACGCTAAGATTTCATCTCACTCCAGAAAGAGTGTCTATCATCAAGAAATCAACCAATAACAAATGCTGGTGGGTCTGTGGGGGAAAAGGAACCCTCCTCCACTGTTGGTGGGAATGTAGGCTGCTCCAACCATTGTGGAAATCAATGTGGAGATTCCTCAAAAAACTACAACTAGAGGTTCCATTTGACCCAGCTATTCATTCCTCTGCTTGCTATCTTCCCAGAAGAATGAAAAACCACATACCACAGTGATATATGTACAACCATGTTTATAGCAACACAGTTTGTAATAGCTAATTCCTGGAAACAACTCAAATGCCCAACAACTAATGAATGGCTAAAGAAGATGTGGTTTTTCTATACAATGGAGAATTATTCTGCCATAAAAAGGATAAACTTGAGATATTTATAGGTAAATGGATGTACTTTGAGAACATACTCTGAAGTGAAATAAATCAAACACACATGAGTACATATTGAATTGTTTCTGTGATATGAGAAACCATAAGTGTAAATAAGGACAAAAAGTATAATAGATATTAAGTAAAAGAAAGATGATATTCAATAGTGAGGAGAATTAGAAAGGGAGGAGGGGTAAAAGAAGGAAAGGAAAAAGAAAAGAAAGGGAAAAAGGGGAAAAATGTAAATAAAGCTACTGTAAATAGGCAAGGGGGGGAGTGGAAGGGAGGGGGAGTGGAAGGGAAGTGTAGGGATAAAGTGGGGGGAACCAAGATGTTTCAGGTACAGGTACAAATTAACTATGATGAATGTAATCATTATGTATACAATGTACCAATACATGTTCTTGGTAAATTAAAAAAAATTATACTTTGGGTTTCTCATATAAGAGAAACCATGCAATTTTATCTTTTAGCACGTTAAGTGTTTCTGTTTTAACATTTAGTTCTTTGATCCATTTTGATTTTAGTTTAGCACGTGGTGAAAAGCATGGGTCTAGATTCAATCGTCAGCATGTGGATAGCCAGTTTTCCTAATACCACTTTTAAATAGACATCTTTCCTCCAGTGTTTATGGCCCCTTTGATTTTTGTGTAGCAGTAATCCTGCTACATTACTGAATTTGGTTATTAATTCTAAGAATATTTTGGTGGATTTTTTTTGGCCTTCTATATAAAGAATCATGTCACCTGCCAATAACAACTTAATTTCTTCCTTTCCTATACATATCTCTTTCATTTCTCTTTTTCCCCCCAACTGCTCTTGCTAATAATGTTTGGAGGACTATGTTGAACAAGGGTGGTGATAGCAGACATCCTTGTCTTGTTCCTGATTTTAGAGGAGAACTTTTCAGTTTTTCTGCATTTAATATGATGCTGGCAGTATGTTTGTCATAAATGTCTTTTATCAGATTGGAAGAAGGTCCTTCTATACCTATTTTATTCAGAGTTTTTATCGTGAAAGAATGTTGGATTTTGTCAAGGAATTTTTCTGCATCAATTGTGATGATGATGTGATTTTTGTTCTTGCTTCTGTTTATGTGAGTTATTATATTTATTGATTCATGTATGTTGGACCATCCTTGCATCCCTGGGATAAAGTCTACTTGGTTATAATGTATGATCTTTTTGATGATTCATTGCACTGGTGCCTAGTAACTTATTGAGGATTTTTGCATCCATATTCATTAAAAATATTGGTCTAGAGTTCCCTTTTTTGTTGGATCATTGTCTGGTTGTGGCATCAGGGTAAAGGCAGCTTTCAGGAATGACTTTGGGAGGACTCTTTCTCTTTCAATTTCATTAAAAATTTGAGGAGAATTGGTGCTAGAACTTCCCCGAAGTTTTTGTAGAATTCAGCAGTGAACCCATCGAGACCTGAGCTTTTCTTAGTTGGTAGATTTTTAATTACTACTTAAATTTCATTTTCATTCTTGGGTTAACCAAGGTTTTTAAAGATTTTTGGTACAGTTTTGGTCATTTATATGTATCTAGGACTCTATCCATTTCTTCTGAATTCTCCAATTTATTATGTACAAATTTGCAAAGTAGTTAATAACTTTTGATGTCAGAAGTGTTTGTTGTAATTTCACCTTTTTCATTTCTAATTGCATAGATTTGGGCCTTCTCTTTTTTTGGTTAGATTGGCTAAGCGTTTATCTGTTTATTTATTTATTTTGGGGGGAAGAAATAACTCATTCATTGATTCTTTTATTGTTTGTTTTGGTCTCAATTTCAATGATTTGTGCTCTGATCTTTATAATTTCCTCCTTGTACTAGCTTTGGGTTGGACTGTTCTTGTTTTTCTATGACTTTGAAGTGCATTGTTAGATTATTTATTTGGGTGTGCTTTGTTTTTGTGATGTGAGCATTCACAGTTATCAACTTCCCTCTTAGGAGTCCTGCTTTCATTGTGTCCCATAACTTCTGGTATGTTACACTGGCATTCTTGTTTAATTGTAGAAATAGTCTTATTTCTTCCTTGATTTCTTCTCTACCCATTGTTTATTTAAAAGTGTATTAATGCATTTGCATAATTTCTGTGCTTTCTTTTGTCATTGATTTCTAATTTCATTGTGCTGTTTCTGGTAATATGCATGGTATAATTTCAATTCTTTTACATTTATGTAACTTTGCTTCATTGGTTAGTATGTAGTCATTTTGGAGAAAGTTCCATGTGCTGCTGAAAGAATGTGTATGGTATTACTGTTGGGTAGAACACTCTGTAGATATCTCAACTCCATTTGTTTGATGGTTTCGTTAACTCTAATATTTCTTTGTTGATTCTTTTTGTCTAGTTGGTTAATTTGTGATAGTAGGGTACTGAGGTCCCCCCCTATAACTGTGTTTGTGCTTACCTGGTCTTTTATGTCCAGTATTACTTACTTTATAAAGTTAGGTGTGCCATTTTTCAGTACATGTGTTAATAATTGTTATCTCTTCCTGTGGGTTATTCTCTTAACCAAAATATAGTGACCTTCTTTGCTTCTTTGGATCAGTTTTGACTTAAAGTCCACCTGTCTGAATATACAATAGTTACACCTGCTTTTTTTGTGTGTGTGTGGGGGGTCCCTATTGCATGAAATATTGTTTTCTATCCTTCGGTTTTTAGCATGTGAGTTTCTTTTTGGGTTAAATGTGCTTCTTTTTTGTGGGGAGTGCTGGGGATCAAACTCAGGGATGTGCACTTGCTAGGTAAGTGCTCTACCACTGTGCTAAATCTCCAACCCCAAATGTGTTTCTTTTATACAGCATACTTTTAGATTTTGTATCTTGATCCATTCTGTGTCTTTTGACTGGGGAACTGAGACCATACACATTGAAAGTTATTACTAAAAGGTGTTGACTCATTCTTGTCATTGCTTTATTTTCCTGTTGCTGATTTCCTATGTTTTCCTTCTACTCAACTACTCACCCTATCAATTTTTCATTCTATTAAACCTTTCATCATTGTTAGCTTTGTTGTCTCTTTCTAGGGTATTCTTGAGAATTTTTGGAGTGTTGGTTTGGTGGTCATAAGTTTATTTAGGTGCTTTTTATCATCTTACTTCACTATTAACTTTGAAAGATAGTTTTGAAGAATATATCAGCCTGGATTGGAGACTTCTCTCTTAGGGCTCCAAGCTCTCCTGGCCTTTAAGATTTGTGTTCAAAAATCTGCTGTAATTCTAAGAGGTTTTCCTTTATAAGTGATTTATTGCTTTTCTACTTTTAAGATTTTGTTCTTGTGTTGGACTTCTGGAATTTTAACTGTGACCTGTTGTGGAAAGTTTCTTTTCTGAATGTGGATATTTGGGGTTCTATATGCCTCATTTGTTTGTATGTTAAATTCTTTCCCCTTATTTGGAAAGTTTTCTGCTATTATTTCCGTAAACAGGTTTTTTTTAATGCCATTTATGCTGTCTTCTGGTTTTTTCACTATTTCCAATTAATCTTAGTCTTCTTTGCATCACGTATGAGTGGTTGGGTCAATTTTTAAAATATTCTCTTGTTTTTAGGTGTCTCTCATTAATTGGTCACTGAAAACAGTCCTGTCTTCTAATTCTGACAGCCTGTCTTCACAGTGGTCACTTTTGATAGAGCTGGACAGAGACACTGCCAGTTTGAATGAGCCCACCTGCCATCTTAGAGAAATGTAGGTTTCATTTTACTTAGGGCATGAACAGTCCTCCAAGGACATGTCAGTAAGTCATAGAGGATACATCAGCAGCCACAAGCCCAACATTTCTCCAACTCACCCTCTCAAAAATATGCCAAAAATGCTATTTAAAAAGCCTCTTACCTGGTACAGAGAGTTCCCTCTCAGGTTTAGCAATAAACCTGCTTGGGCTATTGAGTTCATCTTCCTTCTTTCCCTTTCAGCTTCTACTGCCCATACTCTCAACAAAATTTTTAATCTCCAGAATTTCTGTTTGTAGCCTTTTTATGGACTCTTGTTTTCTCTACTGATCATGCATGTTTTACATTGTTTCGTTTAGCTCTTCTAGGTTTTTATTAGTGTCTTCTGTAGACTTGCTGATCATTTTGTTTATTTGACCAATATCTTGTTACTTATATCTTCTGTGAACTTGCCAAATGCCTTATTGATCTCTTTTGTTACCTCCCCTGATATCATTTTCAATAATTTGAGTGTGTGGCTTTTGGTTTCATTCTCTTTGATGCCACATGGATTAGCTTTGAGGGGGTTGGGAGTTTTGGGATACATTTTGTTGGCTTGTCTTCTTGTTTCTGTTTGTTTGTTTCTGTGCTGGGGCTTGTTGGTTGATTGTGGTGTAAAGCATGGAGACCTCTTTAGTTAATGTCCACTTTTCAGTGGTGTCTTCTGGGTGTGGCTGACTACTGGCCTTTGCCTTTGCCCCAGGACTCAATTGCTTCTGTTTATTTGAGATGGGAAATTGCAGCATATTTGGCCCAGTACTCAGTTTTCCAAGAATGGATCACAGTATCAGTATCACTGATTACCCCAAGGCAATCTAGATATTGGGATCCCAAGAAAACCAATCAATAGCAACAGCCATGTCACTTTGGCTATAGTAATAAAATCAAAATCAATTATGGCACCAAATACAAATCGAATATTGACAAACCTTAAGGACTAATAAATTACCATCTAAATACAAGAAGGAGATCTATAATTATAGTATAAACACTAAGACAACTACATATTGGCCTACTATTGACCTACAATAAATATCTACTAAATGGAATGATTTTCCTCTACTACCAATAAAACGGTATTGAACAGCAATTGTGTAAAGTTAACTAGCTATCTGGAGATTCATAAAGCTTAGTAGTAAAGGTGGAGGGGAGGACTGTCAAATGAAAAGCAAAATTTTAAAAAATTAATGGGATGTGAGAAGGAGGAGAGAAAAGTGAGAAAGGGACTCCTATTGAGGAGTAAAAGGAAATTAATAATGATGGAGAAGAGTCACAGGAAAGAACAAACCAGAAAAAGAAGAAAAAAGATAAACAGAAGGACAGGAGATAAGAAGGAAGAGGAAAAAAGTTAAAAGGGAAAAGGAGAGATAAGAAACTGAAAGAGGGCTGGGGATTTAGCTCAGTGGTTAGAGTGCGTGCCTTGCAAGTGCAAGGTCCTGAGTTCGATCTCCCATACCTAGAGAAAAAAAAAATTTAAAAAGAAAGACACTAAGGGGGGGAGCAAAAGGGATAAAATAAACCCTAGCCCCCAAAACCTTCAATGAAGGATAGATAAAAAATAATACAAAATAGAAAAAAATTCTAAAAGTGGAATCAAGGAAAAAAATTCCTGTGTTATTGATTGAGTGGTTTCTTTCTAAGATCTGCAGTTTTGGGATTCAGCCAGTCATGATTTTCTATGCTGTAGGGCCTATGGGTTTTTGAGGTGCCCTCCCTACATGAGGCCCCTCTGTGTGTTCTTTCCAGAACGTGGTTACCATCCAAGCCAAGTCCATGCTCCCATTGGTAGCTGGGGACAGTGATCAGCCCTGTGCTGTCTGCTGGATGTAGGCTGCAGGCCGCTGGATGTAGGCCGCTGGATGTAGGCTGCAGGATGTAGGCTGTTGGACTTAATGTCCACTGTCATGGGATACAGGATCAGGTTGTGGGTTAGGTCTCACCTTTGTGTGGGGAGGGGCACTGCTCCTCCAGGGCAGTTCTACTTGCTCTTGTGGCAGAGGGTGCGGCCGCTCATCCAGCAGTGGTCTTCTGTTGATTCTGTTACTCTAGAGAAGTCTAACCAATATGGGTGACTATAGTTAGCTAGAAGAGAGAATTATGAATGTTCTCACCACAAAGAAATGATAAATATTTAAGATGTTTATATTAATTACCATGATTTGACATTTACCCAGTGTCTTCATACATCTAAACTTCACTTTGCCCCCATAAATATGTACAATTATTATGTGCCAATTAAAACTAGAAAAAACACAGAAAAGTAAGCAAAGAGACAAAAGGGATGGTTATCAACCCAAGGGGGATGAGAGGTAAAAAAGGAACATTGTTAGTTGCTTAGCAATAAGTAGTATTTTCATTATTATAATGTATACTCTAAATTTGCATAGAACTAAAATTATGATAAAATTATGATACACAGGGATGAGTGAATGAGAACCAAATTCTTTTTCCAAAGTGAGAAGACAAATAGTGCCCCAAATTGAAAAGTTATGGCAGATTTTGTCACATAGAGTTCATGTTATTTAGAGAGATAGATGCAAACAAGAAATAGGTAAGAGATTTGAAAAGTGGTTGTGGGAACTGGGATTTGGGTGGATAGAGTCAGGCAGGGGACTGGTTTTTCAATTTGCCTTTTACTAAGCCTTGACTCTTCAAACTATATTCAAATATAACTTTGAGGAAAATAAAAACTAAAACAAATGGGTCCTTTTCCTAGTAAATTCTTTACTTTTAAATCTATTTGCCTTTTTTGTGTGCTAAAAAGGTTAATCTTGATATGAAAGAGTATCATCTAAGATACTTGTAAGGATATGTATTTTTTATGTTTCAGTTATAATATCTATGCTTATAATAATTTTTTAGGAAAAATAAAACCTGCACCTAACTATGGTTAAATAGTCATCTATAGTGTATCAATTAGGAAATATTTTTTCCCAGTCTGTGGGTTTTCGCCCTACTCTATTGGTGATTTCTTTTGCTGTGCAAAAATTTTTTAATAGCATGTGGTCCCAAGCACTGATTCTTTGTATTGTTTCCTGTGCAGTCTGGGTTTTGTTCATAAATTTTTTTCCTACCCCTATGTCTTCGAGGGTTCTTCCTATTCTATTCTCCAGTAAATTTAATGTTTCTGTTTTAATGTTTGGATCTTTGATCTACTTTGATTTGAGTTTAGTACATGGTGAGAGACATATATCTAGTTTTAATTTTCGACATGTGGTTAGCCAATTTTTCCAGCACCATTTGTTAAATAGGCTATCCTTCTTCCAATGAGGGTGTTTGGCTTCTTTGTCAAAGATGAGGTATTTGAGTGTGCCTGGGGTTGTTTCTGCATCCTCCAATCTATTCCATTGATC
>PVJO010034571.1:0-10814 GCA_004026905.1 Hystrix cristata | reverse complement strand
AAAAATCAACAATCAAATAAATGGTACTGCACTTCATAGCTTTTACACATAGACACAGTTTCTATATCATCAAATAAATTTCAGTATCAATTTAAAAATCACTGGTTCTTATGGAAATATATTTTCTTGTCTTGCTAATAAAATTTTCTTGTTATTGTTTAACACTAATGAATCATCCTAATTAATTTCTAAAAAAAAAGAAATGGTATTTGGTCAGAGTTTTTAAATTTTTACTTGTATTTATTTATTTTAAATGAGAGTGGAACTCAGAAACTTACACATGCTTGGCAAAGTGCCAAGTTTAATTTTTAAAACAATATACCTATAATTGTTTTTATTTTTATTTATTTATTTATTTTTTTTTGTGGTGCCGAGGATCAAACTCAGGGCCTTGTGCTTGCAAGGCAAGCACTCTAACCACTGAGCTAAATCCCCAGCCTGTAATTGTTTTTAAATGCACTGACATTGAAATATTGCCCTTAGTGGTGGACATATTGGGTTTTTCAATTCCTATAACAAAAAACCTTGCAAGACTAAAGAGAGCATAGATGTTAGAGATAAACTGAAAGCAGAAGAAACGAAACAACACTAAAAACAATGGATCTGGGGGTTTAAAATAATATTCTGAGTTTAGATCACTGAGTTTATTAGGTGGGAAAGGATAAGACTTTAAATACACTTAATTTGGGCCTTATGTGAATGTTTACTTTGCCCATATGACAAAATTGTGAGGTTGAAATGAAATATATGTGAAAGTACTTACGTTCTTCATAGGTGTGTCGATGCTGAGACACAGAAATCAAACTTGGCTTTCTCAATTCAAATTGGTAATTGGCTAGGATTCCAAATTTAATGGCAATGCACATATTGTTTGGAGTTTACTGCAATTGTAGAATATGAGTAGACTAAAAGTCAGAGGAATGGAAATGGGTAAAGTCAGAGGAACACATTTAGCACAGTTAATCATCATTTCCTGGTTGTTAAATAAAAATACTACATGACCAAATAAAAGGCCACATCTTAAATAATTTTTTGCTGATTTTAATTTGGGTTAGTACATCAATAATTTTCACATTTTTATGCATTGATTTTTATTTAGAAAAAGTAGAAATCTATACTTGGAATAAAGCTTAAATTAATTTTTGGCTTAGAAATCTTGAAATGTTAGTGACATTTGGTTCAATAGTCCATCTTAATAATTTCATAATAGAATTTTCGACATTACAAAACCACTTCACACATTTCCAACTCTTAACTTCTTCAAATATTGAAATGAGATATCAAAATTTTGATTGAGGGAAAAGCATTTAGAGGACTAGGAGGCTAGATTTTAGTTTAAGATGAATAAACTTGGGTTTGTATGTTGTATGCTTAACCTGGATTTGTTAATTCAAACGTTGAAACTCTAAAAGAGATTTTATGAAAAAAAAATAGATCTGTTTTGTGAGCTTAGTTTATTAGATATTTAATGCAATTATAGCTTATTCTATAACACAAAAACAAAGGTCAAATCTATTACAGCTCTCACACTGACACTGAAAAATTGGGAGAAGCACTTCACAAAATACAAATGAAGCCCACAATCCTTAGTGCTCCCCTTGTTTAAATTTGTGTAGCACTTTTAAACTTTAGACAAGGAGAATGTGTAAGTGGAGAGGAAAATAAACACCATCTAACAAGTCCTATATGAATAAGCTGCCTTAATGTGTTTGTAAATTATGAATCTAAATTTAAAACATTTTGGTAAGCTGGAAGATGGGACATTTCAAGTATATGTTTAATAATATCCAAAAGAAGGAAAAGTGATGTTGATTATGTAGAAATCAAATACCTTTGTATTTACATCATCTCCATATTAAACTTATTCTCATTTTAATTCTTAAAATATTTTAAAGTGTATATCATTAACTGTTGTTCAATCATCTATATCACCATTTCTTTTCCATATCTATGTGTGTCAAGAGCACAGGTTTTTTAAGAGCAACAGAAAATATTAAAATACTAATGACAAAGTTTAACTTCTGTCATTACACCAATACTTATTAGAAATGGGTTGAATGTAGCTGCAGCATTACTTCTATATTTCTCACTTCATTTTACTATTCTCTCAACTTTCTAGGCCATAAAAACATGAAATCTGATTTATATATGAAAAACAAGCCAAAAATATAATAGGAATTTTTTTCAAGGAACTAGGTACTGCTTCAGAAAGAAGCGAGTTCTACATTGCTGGAAATTAAAGTAGAATGTGTATATAATTTGTATAAATTACAAATTTTTATTATATAAATTATATAAAATTACCTACATAATTTATATAAATCATTTATGTTTATATGTAAATATGTATATGCATGTATGTGTGTATATACATATGCATATATATGTATAATTTTATATACAGCACCTTAATACATACTCAGGTTTCCTAAGAACATTTACTATAAATATGGATATGAGAGAGCAGTCATTTTATACAACAAAAAATGGCCACGGATTATTTTCCTGGGTGAGTAACTGACCGGAGATGAGTCTTCTGTGTGAAAATTGGACTTAGCCGATGAATCAAATCAGTCTCACCTCAGCAAAGTCCCATAAAACAGTCATGTGGACAAAGAATAAAGCCAACACTAAAGAAAATCAGAGATTTAAATTACCAAATCCTGGTCCTATATGAGTCTATTTCTTCCTTAAATCCAGCCATATTCTTGGTTTTGAGTCCCAAGAAATTCCTCAATATTCTTATATTTCCCTTTTTTTTAGTGCAGTTTTACTTTCATGTCTTTCACTTGCAACTCAGTGGTTATCTTTATATCAGAGATAATGCAGAAAGTCATTTTGCCTTATGTGAGAAGCAGAAGTTGATGAATTCTAACATTGCTTGGAAGTCCAAGAATTCCATGGTTCTGTGGCTACGCTACCTTTTTGGCAAGTAGATATTTTAAATGGTTCTTTTATTTATCGTAGAAATAATATTATTTGTTACAAATGAAAATGAGTTAGGAATAAAAAATATTTCTAAGATCAGTATTGCTTTAAAAGCGGGCATGAGATACTCGCATCTGCTGTACTGAAAACACTGGAAAATGTGCAGTCCCTTCTCCAGAATTGAAAAGATGTACTCAATGGAGTCAGGGACTTAAAGGAAGAATCGAGCTCAATATCAACAGTTTTCTTTTTGCTAATGCTTCACAGAACGCTCCCAGTGTATCTAGTTGTCTTGAATACGCGTGGATAATAATTTTGCACAGAGAAGATGTGAGCCTGCAATATACGTCTGCTTTACAAAGGAAAGCTGGACATATGACCTGAATTGTACGGAAAGCACACAGGAATACAGGCCCACAGTGAATTAACTTGACGATTTTGCAGGTATTTTTCAAAGTTTTCAAGTGAGAGGCTTCTGAGAATTCATTTGCTCTTCGATCTCTCTCTTTAGGCATGAACACTTCTGACCTATTAGTGGGAAGGATATTCAGCAGGACAGAAGTCAATCATGGGAAACAGGCTGAGGAGTTTGTTTTGGATTTTTAACACTTTTCCTAGGTCTGTGCTTTACTTTTCACAAATATTTAAATATGAAACAAACCCCTCTGCTTGCTTTGGCTGCATTTGGCTTTAGTTTTACTCATATTGAATGAATCATCCATTGATACAACTTAATTTTCATCTCTAAAAGCACTAAAGAAGCAAACATGCTGTTTATGTTTTATAGGTAACTAATTAAGATGAGATTAGATTTCTCTTCTTCCCTGTGGCTTATATGGAGAAAAACACCTAAGGTAAAAATTTACAGTAATAGGAGGGATTCAAACAAAAACAAAAATATTCCTATAAATAGGCAGCAATATTCAGGAGATGTGAGAAACAGTGATTCAGATTTAGCTATATGTATATTTATTTTAGTAGAAACCAATACTGTTTCTAAGGACATACCACATTTTGAAAATGGAGGGGGTGGAGGAAAGAAACTACCGGCAAACAGGAAAAGCTGTATAGCTTAATGCTTAAAAGCATGTACTATGGAGCCAGATTGCCTAAACTCAAAACCTATTTCTGCCACTCACTACCAGCATGACTATGAATGAGGTACCTAATTTTTTACCTCGAGTTCACCTCTGTGAATTTAGGAATACCAGGTTGACTAAAAGTGGATAGGATGAGATTGCAAAGGAAACTAGCCCAAGATGGAAAAAATCTGTTATGAAAATAGAAAAAAGCTAAGAAAGATGGGGACAAGGGGACACTAGGCTCTGAAGTAATATGTCCAGACCGGGTTCTACTTGAACTAAAAGTGTGGATTTTTAGAATGCCATAATAAAAGGAGCAAGACAGGTTGTGGTCTCTCTACTTTTCGACTCCTCTTCCTTTAGCTGACCCTTAGTTGTATGTGTCAATTTTGTGTTTAAGAATCTCTGATAGCTTGACTTTATATATTTTCCCTTCCTTTTAGTGAAGTGTGAGGAACAAAAGTGCATAGGCTAAAGAAGGAGTGTTAAATAAAGGCTTTTGAGTTAAAATTTAGGGAGATTAGCAATAACCAGAATAACTGGGTACCTGGATCAGGAATGTAACACATCTTTGATAACTTCAAATCAGGGAAAATATATAAAGTCAAACTATCAGAGATTCTTAAACACAAAGTTGACACATACAACTAAGGGTCAGCTAAAGGAGGGAACTATAGTGTTAGAGGGAGGGGGTAAATATGAGCCACATCTAGATAATAGAAATACATGTTTAGGTGTGTATATTGAAGTTTAATGACAGCATTTGAAGGATACAAAGGTAAATAGTGTTTCCAAGCCATAAGGTAAAAAAAAAAAAAAAGTCAAGGAAAACATGAAATTTAGTAAAGTTGCTAAAAGGGAAAATGAAAAATATTGAAAACATCACAATAAGAAAACACTAACAGCTTGTCAAGAATATGTATCAGCAAATTAATATCAGAAAAACTTAATATGTTCATGTATTAAAATTTAGATTAATCAAGTATTCTTGCAACATAAAGAAAGCAGAGGTGGTGATATTAACATTAAGCAAAACTAAAACAAGGTGAAATCACTTAAAGAAACTAATTCAAATATATTGACTATTTTAAAATTTAAACAAAAAAGGTAGAAATCACAAATCTTCATCTACATGACATTATAGCATTGAAATGCATATAGCAAAATCTAATAGAAATAAAATGTGAGAAACTGAGAAAGTAGTAGTCATACTGGGGGATTTTAATGCACCATTCTTGGAAACCAACAAATCAAGTAATTAGAATGTATGTAGAAAAATTGAATAAATTACAAACTTAAAGATAGAGCTACAGATAATTTTGTGGTCCAAAATAGTCTACATATTCATTTGAACCAAAAATGGAACAGTCACCAAAACTGATCAAAAAGCCAAAATCATACAGTCATATTTATTGGTCAAAATTAAATAAAATTGTAAAGTAATGTGAAAGTGGTAGCGAACAGGAATTGATTAAAATTAGGGATCAAATAAAAAACAGTTGCCTGCATATGTATTTATAGACTTGCATATACATTTCTAAATAATTTTAGAGGAAGTAAAAACAAAAATTATACCACAAAAGATATGGATAACCATAGAATGATTGTATTTCAAGAGAAAACACAAGGCAAAGGTAATAACTGAGTTTCTTACTTGGTTATAAATGCATTTATTATACCAAATGGATTTTTTTTTGGGGGGTGCTGGGGATCGAACTCAGGGCCTTGGTCTTGCTGGGCAAGCACTATGCCGAGAAAATAAGAATAAATTAAACCAACTAAAATTTCAAGCCATTTAGAAAAATGACTTAAAAGTAATCTAAAGAAAAAACTAATAAATAGAATATGGAAAGAAAATAGTAAAGTTCACTAAGTAATTAAATACTGTTTCTTGAAAATAACCAATAAAGAATCAAAACCAGAAGTAGGAAACACAGAGGGAGTAAGTAAATAGCACTAGGCATGTTAGCAGATTATTGGTGTAACAGATGTTTTAAATCTATTGATAGAAATGTGAAAAATTTAAAACATCATTAAAAGAACACACTATCCATCTTTAAATCAAAATAACTATCCAGTAAAAAGATGTATAATAAATTGTCCCAAAAAGTTGATTCGACTCGGAATTAAATCCTGACTGAACCAAAAAATGACGTTGAGCAAGTCACCGGATCACTCCAAACTTTCTGTTTTTCTTGCCTGAAAATAATAACCATACGGCCAACAGTATCAATTCCTTATCGTTGCCATAACAAATAACTGCACTCAGATTAAAATAACAGAAATTCGTAATCTACAGTTCTCAAAATCCGAAGTCCATGTGGGCCTTGCTGGTTTCTCTGCCCTGGGTTCCATAAAGCCAATTTCCAGGTATGAGAGCATAGACATTTATCTGAAGGCCTCAGGCAAGAATGCATTTTTAAGTTGTTTCAGATAGATTGCTGGCAACAGATTCATTTCCATGTATTAGGACAGTACGCGTCCTTGTTAACTGTCAGCCTGGAATCTCTCTCAGCTATTTAACATCACTTGCATTCTTTCTCACATTGCTCCCTCCATTGTCAAAGTCAGTAGCAGTGTGTTGAACCTTTATAATAAGGATACCTCTTACTTTTCCAAACTACCATCTTACTTCAGCTATCGAAATATTCTGTTTTTAAAGGCATATGTGGATTACATTAATTCCACCTAGATGACCCAGAATGATCCCGCTATTATAAGGTCTCTAAACTTAATTACATATTTAAAATATGTTTTGCCCTGCGAGATTGTTCAGACCTAAATTGTGCCCCAAAAGTATCATGTGTTCTGTAGTGGGGCTTTTGGAAAGTGACTGGATCACAGGGGGCACTATATTCATCAATGTATTAGTAGTGCATTGATAAATTTATAGCTGAATGTGCTGTTAGGAGATAAGGCCCAGTTGGAGGAAGCAGAAAAGTAAGGTCATGCCTTCGAAGATTGTATCTCTCATTCTGACTCTTCTCATCTCTTCTTCTTGGCTGCCATGGGTTGAGCAGCTTTTCTCTGCTATGGTCCTCTGCCATGCCCTTCTGCTATGATGTTTCTGTCTTGGAACCTGCTGACAACTGACTGAACTTTCTGAAACTGTGAGCCAAAATAAACCTCTCCCCTTTAAATGGTGTAATGTCAGGTATTTTGTTGCAATGATGACAAAGGTGACCAATATACCATGTGAGGTACATATTCACAGATCATTTTTTAATTAGAGTGTTGACACTGAGGGTGGGGCAGACATTCTATTGGTTTACTTGATAAGATAGTTGCAAGAGTTAAATGACAATAAAAATTGAGTGTTTAATGTAATATTCACTGAAGAAAAGCTACTTAAGTATATTACTTTGTTAATTTGTTTTGACATTTTTTGAGTCTGTTATTTGTACTAGAGTACTCCCTGTATTACATGCATCCGTTCCTATCTGACCAATTTTTACTGAAGAATGAATTCTTCCTCCTTTTCATTCATTACACATATCCACACTATATCCCCACTTTTATACACAGACTGCAAAATTTATTATCAGATCTAATCTAAGATATCTACTTCTCAGAAACATTATGGTATTATAACCAAAGATACACATTGCTGCATTATGATAGTAAGAAATCTAAAACAAGCACAAGATATCTAAAAACATCAGGATGACTAAATACAATATGGCATTTATAGATCTTAAAACTGGGCTTATAAAGATGATAAGAAAATTAATTTATTTTAATATATATTATGTTCAAATATCTAGGAGAAGATCAAGGGATAATGATGTTGTTGATGATGATGATGTGTATGTGTTTATCAGAAATAATATATGCACAAAAAATGCCTGGAAGTTACTGTTTAAAAATCAGTTAATGTGATGATAATCTTTGCAGTAGGGAAACTGATGATGTTACTTCATATTTGTTCTGAATTTTTCAACTCATGTACAAAGCAATAATTTATCCTCAAAACCTATTTTTCATGCAATAACATGGATGACTCAAAATGCACTATGTTAAATAAAAGACACTAGAAAGAAAAGACTGGACATTGTAAAATACTACTCATAAGACATTCCAAAAAAATTGAACATATATGAATACAAACTGCAAATACACCAATCAATGCCTGCCAGGGTGTAAGAAGAGGGGATTAACTAGAAATGGACATAAGGGAACGATTTGTAAATTGGAAATGTAAAAGTGTATTGCACGTTTTGTAAACTCATGAAATTATACGCATAAAAGGGCGACATTTACTGGAGGTAAATTATACCTCACTATACTGACTTTTAAGGTATGTCATTTTAACTTGTTTTAAATGCCCAAATGCAGCATGCTTAAATGCCAAAATAATATAACATCCTCACTTAGAGTTTAAAAACCCTTATTGTTTGTTTTGTCAAGACTTAGTGAAAGCCAACCAACCAACCAGCTACACAGACAACAGCATCAAGAGTGGCTTAGAAGGAAGATGTTAAACCCTGTACAGTATCTGTAACACTATACTTTGACTTTACCTGTCTCTTGCATTGGATTTCACATATGTCTATTCATTGTCTTCTTAGCATACACACACATTCATTCTCTTCTTTCCTTTAAACTTGTTTTGAGCATCCTTCAGTAAGTCATATATTCTGTGTTACTGTGCTCTATCAGACTTTCAGGACTCTTTAGTAGAAAGCTGTAGTATTAATGTAACTCGTTCATTAAATATATATTTGGATTCCCTGAAGTAGCTTCATCTGTCAACATTTAATACATCATAAGCAATAATGCTACAAAGAGAGCAACTCTGAATGCATCTCATTAGCATATTAATGATGTTGAATAGGAACCAACCATCAGTCCAGTAAAAGGAAGTGAATGGTTGTCTCTACTGATGTCCCTACTACTTGTTACAAACATAATTCCAATAAATGTTGCTAATCCCTTCCCTATGTTTGCAGGGCATTACTATCATAGGTGCACGGCTACCTGCAAGGTATTAAATTTTTTTTTACCATCTGGAGCTAGCAGTGTTTGTTGTTTACTTGCAGACTGAACAACACCCAAAGGATGATATTCTAATAAAGGAAAGAAGAAAATGGAAATGCCCTCATATTATTTATACAACAATCATGAGCACTGAGTAAGGCATAAGATGCTTACATGATTCTATTATGATTCGTTAATTAAGACAATGGTAAGGAAAAAGATAAATGATCCTTGTACTAGGTAGCGAATGAAAACCCCAACCTACTGCTAGAGTTGATTATCTAACATTCACCATTGCTTTTCAAAAAAGGAAACATTATAAAATGGCTAATGTTTTAAGTTTGATGGTGAATTTCATATTGAGGCCTAAAGTATGTATACTGACCCTATTTTTATCATGAAACTGGATTTTAATGCCTGACTGGGAATATAGAGATATAAAACAGTGTTTAACAGAGCCAGTGCCTTTTCTCAAGTCAAGATGAATGAATCCATTTGTATTCCCCTGTGCACAATTCACTGAACTTCATTTGAATATGTCAAGGATAAATATTCCTCAAATGCTTGTATTAAACAGATGAGAACCATAGTAACAGCATATGGTTTGATTTTACCTAGATTTCTGAACTTCTCTCTTAAAATTAAAATTGTATTCAAAATGAGGCTGCAAAGAAGAACTACATATATACTTTCTAAGCTTTGTTCATATAGGGATATTAAAACAAAGATACAATATATGTCCTAAATCATTCCATTTAATGGCACCTATTGTAACAGAAGGCTTTTGCAATAGCGCTCATATTTTAACATGTCCCAACTTGAAATCAACTACCTCCTCACTTGAGAATGCAGGCACACAGCCTTCCTCTAACACACAGAATTATTACCTATCTCTCTTTCACAAGTGCACACCAAAACAAACCAAATAACGCAGATGAGATATATTAAAAATTTCCCCAGTTCTAACCATGTGACAATGAACAAGGAAGAGAACTGAAAGATCATTGAATACTATACAGCTATTTTTACAGATAAATAAAACATAAATACCAATGCTTGAGTCTGTATAAAATGGAAGCCTTGTCTCAAAAATAAAATGACCTACAGAGAATAATGATCACACAGCACTCTGAGAAGCTGAAGAAGGAGCATCACAAGTTTGAGCCGCCCTGGGCAACATAGCAAGATCACATCTCAAAATAAAAAAAAAATAAAAATTGAGCCAAGCAGGACAGCCTAGATACTCAACAACAGACAGATGCAAAAAGAAAATGTGGTATATAAACACAAAGGAATACTACTCACCCACAAAGAATGAAATGATATCATTTGCACAAAAATGGATGGAAGGTAAGACCATAATGCTAAGAGAAACAAATCAGACATGAAAGCTAAATTATTACATGGTTTCCCTTATATTAGAAAACTAAAATGTAAAGAAAGAGAGATAGTACCAAGCAACAAGGAAGACGTTTTAGAGATGGCGAAGGGAATGGAGGTAAGACAGGAGGTAAGGGAGAGGAGAGTAAAGGGGTCAAAAATGGTCAAGGTATGTCATATGGATATCCCAGGTCTCCATCATGTATTGCAAACATTAAGGAAAATATTTTTTTAAAGGTCTGGGGACATAGCCCAGTGAAAAAGCATTAGGTTCAATCCCAGTATTACAAAAAAAAAAAAAAAAAAAATACTCGAGCTATGCATTTGTGGTGATTATGTCACATTTTTAGGTTACTAATGTGAAATAGAGTGAGAAAGAGCCCATAAAAATAAGGGGCCTTTGAAACACACAGAGCAGGGTCTTTATCACAAAAAGTGTTGCTTGTC
>PVJO010034570.1:0-10768 GCA_004026905.1 Hystrix cristata | reverse complement strand
CAAGAGACACCATGTACAGGTACAAAACAAACATGATAAATGTGATAAATATATGTACAATGTACCAATACATGTTCTTGGTTAAAAAAAATAAGAAAAATGAAAAGTGAACAGGAAAAAATTTGAAAGAAGGTATTATTTTTAAAATTTATACAATATACTTGGTAATTTTGATACAATGTCTTCAGAAATGTATCTTATTGAAGAAGTAGAAAATCTGAATATCCTGCTGATTACTAAAACATTGAATCTTCCATCTTAAAAGATCTTTCTGGGAAGAGCCTGTATGACTTAATGTATGAATTCTTTGTGACTTAAGAAGAGATAACACCAGTGTAGCTGAAAATAGAAAAAAGCAAGAACATTTCGCACCTTATTTTAGGAAGTCATCATAACCTTGATTACAAAGAACATTACAAAAAAGAAAATTACAGACTAATTTGTCTCATGAATATAGGTGCAAAATAGCAAAGAATTTGCAAATCAAATCTAGTAATACAAAGCTCAAAAATGGATATCCATCCAACCAATGGGTTTAATATGGATTTTTAATGGCGATTTAACTTTTAAAAAGTGATCAATATATTGTATATTAACAAGGAGGGAGGAAGAGGGAGAAAGAGAGAGAGGCAGAAACAGAGACAGAAAGAGAGGAGAGAAACATAGGCTAATTTCAATAGATACAGAATAAGCATTTTAAAAGGAAAATAACTCCTACACTTCAATAAGAAAATATTACCCAAAGCTGTAGGGAAATATATAAGAAAGTGAAGAATTTAGAAAAGAATATTTAATCAGTCAATATAAATAGCTGAAGGTGCCCAATTTATCATCAGAAAAATGCAAATTAAACTCTGATAATATAATACCACTATAAAACCAACAGAATAGGTAAAATGATAAACAGCAATACCTAGTGTTAGTTAAAATGTAGACTAACTGAAAGTCCTATGAAACATTGATGGGAATATAAATTGTTACAGACTTTTGGAGAACTGGTTGACGGTATATACTAGAAACTAACTATATATACTCAGTGTCCCAGTAATATCAATCCTAGGTATATATATCCAAAAGAAATTAGTCCATGAGTTGAGCAGAAGACACGTTCATGGAACCAGTATTCATAATAGCCCTAAATGGTAACAATCTGAACATTCATCAACAATATAATAAAAATATTTATTGTGGTATAGTCACAAAGTCACAGAAATAGTTTTCAAACTTCTTGGTCTCAGGACCTTTTCATTTTCTCAGAAATCATTGTAGAAACCAAGGGACTTTGTTTATACGTGTTATAATTATTAATGATTATCATACTAGAAATTAAAAATGACAACATTTTGAATGCACAAGCACCATAACCTATCATGTAGCCCCTGGAACACTGCACTGTACACTCATGAGAGAAGGGAATGAAATGCAAGTAACAGCTTAGTGTGACCATAAAAATGGTTTAGACTTTGAACACTCTGAAAAAGTCCCAGGAACTACAGAAGTCCCTGGGTTACGCTTTGAAAACTTTTGTTTATAGAACAGTGGGATTGTTGAAACAAATTACAACATGCAAAAATATACATTCATTTCCAAATATAATGAAGAAGCTGTACACAAAAGAGTACATACCATATGATGCTGTTTATATGAAAAGTACAAGACAAGAATGAACTGTTAGAAGTCAGGATAGACGACAATGACTGAAGAAAGACAAGGGGTGCTTCTGGGGAGCTCTTGATGCACTATTTCTTAATCTGGGTTCTGCTTATTATAGGTTTGTTCAACTTGTGAAAATTCATTGAGCTCTACACTAGTCACACTTCTCTGTATACAAATAATACTTCAGTAAGAAGTAAAACTGGAGGTCATCCTTGTTAAGTGAAATAAGCCACTCTCAGAAAGACAAGTACTACGTGATATCACTGAGGTAGAATATAAAAAGTTGGTCTCATAGAAGTTGAGAATAGAATAGTGGTCACTAGAAGCTGGAGAGGTTAGGGGGAGAGAGAAGGATGGGGAGAGGTTGATAGATGGGTACGAGTGATAGTTAGATAGGAGTAAAGACTTCTGATGTACTATTATATGGTAGGGTGACTACAAATAACAATTATGTACTGTATATGTAAAAAAGCTAGAAGAAATGATTCCAAATATTTTCTCCATAAATAATATTTGAGGAGAGAGATTATGTCTAATCTGATTTCAACATAACAAATGCATACCTGTATCAAAACCTGACATAGTACCCTATTAACATATGTTGCTTTGTTTACGAGGTACAGATAAATTTAAAAAAATTATAACAAATAAACAAAAATGTAATAAAAAAACCTTAGTGAGCTGCTGATATTTTACTCCTGCTCAGAGCCATGAATTCTATCCATCGTCTTTGAGTTGAAGGATTCTAGATGCCCAGAAATAAGACTGCATCCAATCCCTTCGGCCCTCTGTGAACAGCCTGTAATGGAGGCAGTTATAACAGTAGTTTTGGGGTGTGGAAAAATCATCTGTTTCCCAGCTGCATCTTCACAACAAATACCTTTGTCCCCTTGGAAGGATAGAGAACACTTTTAGGGCAGGTACTGTGACAGGGGCCTGAGGCAGTCCATTTGTCTTCAATCTCCAGTGTCCCTGCCTCTTCTTTTACTAATCTTACCTTGGATAAACGGGTTTAACTGTCTTGGTGTCACAGACCCTTTAGAACTTTGGTGAAGCCTGTCAGCCTTTTATATGCATAAAATAAGATGTATAATGTACAGAATATTAAATTGAAATACAATTTTGAAAATACTAAAAATATTTATGACATCACATGTATTCATTTATTCATAAAGTTAATATTTACGATGTTAAAATTAATTCAACATCTAGCAGTGGATCTATTGACATTTCAAAGTAGTTTTGAAGGTAAACAATGTTCTGAGATATCTGGAACAACTCTAATGTGAAATGAAAATACCTGTGAATTCTACCACAGATTACAAAGTTTCATCCATAAGTTTGTTTGTTCTATACAGTTATAATTAAAGGAAATACTAAATTTCAGTTAGAGGCTACTGGAAAGAAAGATGTACCACCATCCTTCAGTACTCATGGGGAATTTGTCCCTCGACCCTCGTGAATAGGAAAACTCAAAGATGCTCAAATTCCTTATGTAAAATGGCATGGTACTTACCAGTAACCTACACACATCTTCCTGTACACTTCACATCATCTCCTGATTACTTATTATACCTATGCAAATGTTATTTACAATGCAAATGTTATGTAAGGCATTTTTATATTGTTTGGGGATTAATGACAAGATAAAAAATATCTTTACAAGTTTAGGGCACAATTTCTTTTTCAACATTTTTGCTCTGTGGTTGGTTGAATCCACAGATGTAGAACTTGCAGATACAAAGGGCCAGTCTCATTTTTTCCTCCATCCAAGTTCTTGGATGCTCTCAATTTCATGGACAGTCTCAAACCACCTTAGATATGTACAGCCTAGTTTAAAATGTTACAGGGCGGGGGAGGTAGCTCGGTGGAAAAGCACTTGCCTAGTATGTGTAATATCCTGGGTTTGAGCTCCAACACCATCAAAGGAAAAAGAAAAAAAGAAGTTGTGGGTGGGATTCAGCTTTTCTAACCTTGCAAGTTATCAAATGCTTGGTTCATTTGGATTGTAGAGTAGCAAAGCCTTACTTATCCTCTCTCTCTCTGTCTGTCTGTCTGTCTGTCTGTCTCTCTCTCTGTCTCTCTCTCTGTCTCTGTCTCTCTCTCTCTCTGTCTTTCTCTCTCTCTGTCTGTCTGTCTGTCTCTCTCTCTCTCTCTCTCTCTCTCTCTCAGGTAACTTTTGGCCCAAGCTTATCTCCGTCTTGAATGAATGGTTCAAATCTTCTACCCATTTCTTAGTTAGATTACTCATTATCTCATCGTTGACTTTTGAGAGTTCATCATATACTTAAATTTTTGAGGTTAAGCAAAAGAAAGATGAACTTCCCTTTCTATTTATTCTGTTGTTATTCTGTCAGGAGTTTGTCTTTGGTGTAGACTCACTTCCTGGTCAAGCGGGCAGTGTCAGTGCAGTCAGTAACAGTGCAATAGCTAGTGCATTGACAAGGAAGAGAACCCAAGCATCGATCAAGATCTCAATCCGACGACCTTGTCTCTGACACTGCCCTTGCCAGGACCAGTCGATCCCTAATGAACTTGCAGACCTATGGCTTGAAGACCCTCTAGCCTTTGTAGGGGCAGAAGCTATGCTGCACTTAAAGTTTGGGTTTGTTTGGTTTTTTTGTTGACCACTCAGTGATCTGACATCATAGTAAACTCTGGAGTCTGCAGACAGACAGAGCAATTTGAAGAGCAGAGAAGGGGCACAATCTGAAAAATGTTGGATTCCGAATTTTGTTTTCTTCCAAAATTCAACCAAAAAAGATGACACCAAATTGTTGTAGAATAGGCTGTCCAGCTTTGCCCTGAGTGGTAAGCCTGCACCTGATGTTCACAAGGCCCTTTTCCTTGAGCCCCACTCCAATTTTTGGGTTTTTTTTTTTTTCATATTTTAGAGACTGAAGTTATTCCATGGCTTATACACTTGCAAGTGTTAAAAAAAAAAAAAGAAACTAGAAGATAAGTAACTGCAAGAATAGAGGTACACTATTTTTCTAATGGCTGCATTACGTTTCTTTATCTTTTTCTTTTCCGTGAATAGACGATTCCCTAAAGTGGATTGATACTTCCAAAATTCAGTTTTATCAGGCGAGGGCCACAGTACCCTCAAAGGAAAGTGACATTCAAGTGTCATGGTCCTTACTCTCTGCTTCTTACCATTTGGGAGAAAACTAAAAATAAAAATAGAACTTTACTAGCTCACCTATGTCTACCTGAGAACTTAAATTTGTCCTTAATATTAAATTTGGTGACGTACATCCAACTAGAGCTGGTGAGGAAGGAGGTGATTCAGACAAGCATCTCAGTTCCCAGGCCCCATACTGCAACTTCTTGACAGTGCTGAGAGGAAGCCAGAGGCCATACACTATCTTCCACTTCCGTGTGTCCGTGTGCTCTCTGTCCGTGAGTATCTGATTGTGCCTCGAGCTGACGTTAAAAATCCAATAGACTCAGCTACTCAGGGGACTGAAGCAGGACAATCACAAGTGCAGGCCAAATCGAGCAACTTAGTGAAACCCTGTCTCAAAATAAAACATGATAAAGTCTAGGGATATAGCTCAATGGTAACGTTGCCTGAGCTTAATCCCCATTACAAAAAAAAAAAAAAAAGTAGAATGTATGAAATCAACTGTAATGTGAATTCTTGGGAAGTATGAAATTTGGTTGGCAAAGTCATGGTCAATCAAAATTTATTTCAAATTGGATTTCATTTAGAATGACTTCAAAATGATTTTATCCATTCTTCCTCATCTAGTTCCCATAGCCATGCTCACCATGGCTACTACAAAGCTATCTACAAAATACTGCACTTGCTTCTTACCTGAGTCTTACTTGTTAATATTTTCAGTAAGTCCAGTATTATAGTAACTGTTCTCATATACAGCACAGTTTTTATGCTCACAAATCATAATCTAAGCAAAATCTCTTAAAAGTAGTTTGGTGGACAGTTTAGAAATCTACAATGTGCTCACTATTCTGGATATCAGTCTGCCTACTTATCTACTGTAGAATGGATCTAGAGATGTGGAAGGGGGTTGGGCTAAAATGATGCCTCATGATCTCTTGACTTCAAAAGTCTTCAGGACACCTCCTCCCCCTGGATAGTGGTGGTTCTGGCACCAGAGAAAGAGGCAGGATAAATAGTGCTTTTTCTAGCCCCTTCTGGACTACCCCTTAGCTCAGGTAAGGCTCTAAGAAGTATGGTGAAAAGAATTGTTTAATTTTAAGCAACGTTGCTAAACTTATATTTGGTTGGAAATCCCCTAACATCCTACAGAATCAGTGTTCGACTGAACATACCTTTGGAGGTGCTAGTTGAAAGCATACTGTAAAAAAGGCCTCTATCTCATGCCTTCTACTCTGGGTTTTGATGACCTTTTTCATTGAAGAGGTTTAGGTGTCTGCATGTCTGAGTATGTATACAAGTTTTAAATATAAACCAAGTGCATAATAATAGTTCCTTTAGAAAAAGAGAGAGGGAAGCAGACTGGGGAGAGGATTTCAACTTATTTTTAATGTTTCCTAATTTTCCTATTTTTGATCATTTCCTAATGATACACAGTATTTGGGTTTGCTCTCCAGCCTAGAAATGCTAACAGCTGCCTCCCTCTGTTGCTGTGATGGGTAAAGGCGCTATTTCTAGTGGGTTCCCTGTTCTCTGCCAACACTTCGGTGATTACTCTCTTTAAGTGGCATTTTTATTTTATTTTATTTTTTTTTGTGGTGCTAGGGATCGAACTCAGGCCCTTGTGCTTACAAGGCAAGCACTCTAATCACTGAGCTAAATCCCCAGCCCCTGATTACTCTCTTTAAAAAGTAAACTCTCCTTCAGTTACCCTATTGTGAGTGTGCCATCCACGTTCTTCCTGATATGCTGTTGTCGCTTGTTTACTAGGGACAGACAGGCTCTGCCTGCTGCACGTATGTTAATCCTCATGCAATCAAGAACATAGCTGCATCCACCACCTTTGCAGATGAAGTGACTGGCATTAGAGACTTCAAATATCTTGCCTAAATTCTTGCAGCTAGTAAATAACGTATGCTTAAATGAAAAGGAATCAATCTGGGCCAGAGCCCCTGCTACTAATTAGCCCCTGCATTAGGAAGCCGCTCAAATGAGTGATTTTGAATACACAAGGAGGGACACAGGCAACATGAACAGTGAAAGACAGATAAATATGAACCAACATGGACGTCTCAAAGTCCTAAGGTTGAGACAGAAAGAAACTTTCAAAATCCCCATTTTATGTGCATTTAAAAATAAGTATGCAAAACTAGATTTAAATTATTTATTGATGTGTGCAGCAAGGTATAAAACGATTTCCATGTAAACTAAATGTATTATAATGGTTTTCTTGATAAAGAAATTTTTCTAAGTAATGGATTTCAGCATTACTTGTAATAATTATTTATTTAAAACAAAAAAGATTAACCTCAGAAAAAAAGAAAAAAATTGGCAAGTTTTGATTCCATGTCATAAGTACTCAAATCTTTGTTGAATCATCTGTTGCACTATGGTGAGTACTTTGAAAAACTCAATTTTAAAAGGCAAATAGCAATGATAATAAGAACTTAAAGAAACACAACTGTGAATAGTTAATAAGGAAGTGAAAGTATAAAGATTGAATGTGGAGAAAATTATTTAAAGAATTCTGATTGTAAAAAAGGAGGAGAAGGGTTGGGGGTCTAGCTCAAATGGTAGAGCGCTTGCCTAGCAAGTGCAAGGCGCTGAGTTCAATGCCCAGCACCAAAAAAAAAAAAAAAAAAGGAGGAGAAAGATGGAAGTAACTATTGTTGGAGCAGGCAATGAGACCAAGGGTGGGCTGTTAGAGAAAGACCAGAGCAGGCCTGTATAGTAGCTGAGAATGGTCCAGAAGTAAGAGAGAGTTGATGAAAAAGACAGAAAGCCATTATCCAAAGGAGCAAGGCCCTGTTAGCTGCAAGTGTGGAAATATATATTTGACTATAGAAATTGGTCTCTGAAAGGGTAACACCACACTCTCCAGTGAAGTATGCTGCAAAGATCTGAGGAGAAGATATGAAGCAGTCATTTCCACAAGTGGGGAAATGAATTCACTAGAACAACCCGGAAGAATTTCTAGAGGGAATCAAGCACCGATTTGAAGTCTCTGTTCATAAATTTAATGTGGAACCTACCTCCCAAGTGAGAAAACTTTGTGATTTTCTTCAAGAATATCAGTCACCTGGTGAAAGTAGCCCTTGGTTTTGCCATGAGAATAAATTGGAGAAAGCAGGAGTGAAGGGTGCTTGCTAAAGAATAATCATATTTTGGTTTCATGGTGTCTAACTTGGGAAAAGAGGGAAGAAAATGGACGAGGTACATCAAAACCGGTGAGAAAGTAGAGCTCGGTAGATTGTTACCCAGTGAGGTCAAACAGTTATTTTATTGGGATTACTTATCTCACGGAACACATGGTGTTGTCAGAAAATGGAAAGTTTAGATTTGAGATTTTAGTGAGGCAATTTCCAGGAAACGGCAAAATCCTGAGTGAGTCCTTGGTGAATTGAAACAAAGATCATTAGAAATTAATTTTTTTTTTTAAAAATCCATAGGAAAAAATACTGATTGGAGGAGATATTGGTTAAGGCTTCCCCCTGGATGAGGTCACGTTGAATGGAAGATTGTGATTTTACTATTGCAAAATGTAATTCTTGGAGAATAAAGAAGAGAAAATCAAGAGGGAGAGGTTAGTTTTGTTTTATTGTCAACTATGGGTTAGATAAACAGAGTTTTGTTTTTCTTGTATAATAAGAAGTCTGGATGTAGGCTTTCAAGGTGGAGACAGCAGCCATGTGGTGCTGACAGACTCCATTTCTCTTTTCTCTAAATCATCTTTACTTTGTGACTTTTGCAATCATGACTGCTGCCTCATGGATACCAAGATCCAGCATCTAATTGCCATTGCACTCCTGTCCTCTGGAAGGCAAGAAGAGAGATCAAAGTAGGAAAAGAGCTGCCTCTTCCTTCTTTTCAAGTGAGTTCTTGCAAATTCTGTCCAGTCATTTCTGTTTACACCACACTAAATATACCCACAGACTTTGCTAATCCCAACTACAAGGGCAACTTAATTTGTTTTTAAAGTCCTGGATATATTATTGCTCTGTACAAATTCAGCTTTTTGTTTTGGAAAGAAAAAGAAAGCATGTCATACATAGAAAACTAGTAGCATGCAACTGTGTGTTATATCCAGGGTATATGAGTCTCGAATAAATAAATTGATTTTCTAAAAACACTAAGACTTATTAATCTGGGCGTGACGATTTATGGTAAGGAAGAAGGCTCAATTACCTCTTACGGCTGAGATCCACAGGCTATGAGGAAACAAAACAAATAGCAAAAACATTCTTTGATTTAAGCTGCAGTTCAGTTTCAGTTAAGTCCAGGAAGTAGTAGAATGATAAGAGAAGATAAAGATAAGAAGAGTAAACTAATTTATAAAGATAGAGATATAGAAGGCCAGGGATATGGATATGAGAAAGAAAAGGGAATTGAATCAGAATGGTATGGAGTAATTAAGAGTTGTGGAACAATGAGGCTTTACTTCTGGAGTACTCTGAAGTAAACAAGGCTGCTTTAGTCTACTTTTTGTTGTTATAATGAAATATCTGGGACTGGTGATTTGAAACAAACGGATTTATTTTCACTCATGATTCCGGAGGCTGGGAAGTCTAAAATTGGGCAGCCACACCTACTGAGAGCCTCATGCTGCTTCAGTTCAGCATGGGAAGTGGCGGGGCAAGCAGGGGTTTGTGAAAATGGGAAAACGCAAGGGACAGCCTTGCTTTATGACAACCCACTTGCTCCAAAACTAAGTCAGTCCTGTGAGAGGAAGAACTCACTCACTCGAAAAGGACCTTAATCCATTCAGAAGAACTTGACTCTCTCATTAAGTCTCTGTTTCTGAACACTGCCACACTGGGGACAAGGCTCAGTGTGAGTTTTGGTGGCGACAAACCGGGTTTAAATCATGGCAGGCAGGGGTTGGGGTTTTAGCTCAGGTGGTAGAGCGCTTGCTTAGCAAACAGAAGGCCCTGAGTTTGATCCCAGCAGCTCCCCCCCAAAAAACCAAACAAACAAAAAAGAATCATAGCAGGCAATGAGAAATGCCGTTGATCACTTACAATCATAGCAGGCAATGAGAAATGCCGTTGATCACTTACAGTATTCAGAGGATGGTGTGTGTGTGTGTGTGTGTGTGTGTGTGTGTGTGTGTGTGTGTACACATACTAGATGCTTAGGTTAGTGGCTCCCAGGCCAGGTGTCCACTCTAGTTACACATGGACCTGTTTGGGAGCTAGGAGGAAGACTTCCTGAGGCTTCACTGGAGGTGAGGTTGTCTGTGGCAGGGACGTACAATACAATCGTGCAGGTTGCGTTCAGCATGGGAACACGTTTCCAAAAGAGGAGACTAGGCTCAAAAAGTCACCCTGTGCTGCACTGACCAAGCCATGTATTTAGATGTCCATCTACCTGAAAGGACCTTTCTTTTCTAAGTAAGGCAGTATCCCTGGTCAAAAGTATGATATTTGGAAGCTTTGCCATGTATTTATCAACTCACTTATCTTTTCAGTAACAGAGTCAGCAATATAGGCACTCAATTCTACATGCTTTGGGAGACACAAAGACAGGTGAATCGTGTTTCCTATTTAGTCTCAAGAAATTTAGCATATATTAAGGATACAACACAAATAGCTGTAATCATCCTGACTGAAAGAGCTCCAGCATGTTAGGAGATTCAGGAATCATCTTTTCAAATCCGTATTTCAGATGTGGGAATGAAAACTAAAAAAAAAAAAAAAAAAAAAATAGCAGAAGAAGATATTCACTATTGGAAGATTAATCTTATGTTCAGAAGATTCTGTTTAGTTTGTGGGAAGGGAATTAAATCCAAGACACACTGTATTTTGGCTCAGAAAGATCAAGAAAGACTTTGTTTTTAAAATGTCCTCCAGTGCTGTGTTGGATAATATTATGCAGTGAAAACATGGACTTACAGAATGTTCTTCCAACAGAAATTGTTTGTCAGGGGAGGATGGTGTTCTCCAGGGAAAAGCACAGCCTTTTTAACAGCCACTGCTGACCTTGAGGATA
>PVJO010034569.1:0-10807 GCA_004026905.1 Hystrix cristata | reverse complement strand
CCTGATATAAATAGGGGGGGAGGGAGGAGAGGGGAGGGGCGGAGGAGAGGGGGAGAACCAAGATGTACCATGTATAGGTACAGAATAAATGTAATGAATGTGATCAATGTATGTAGAATGTACCAATACATGCTCTTGGTTTAAAATAAATAAATAAATAAATAAATAAATAAATAAATAAATAAATAAATAAATAAAAAGAAGACCAAAAATAGTGGCTTGGCAGGAATCTTAATGAGAACTAGGAAAAAGCCTTGCAATTTACCTCTTCCGTGCACTTGCTTGCACACCAGGGCCTCAGATAACATTCCACGAACTCACAACGCACTGCCAGAACTATTTATAAGTAGATTATATAATGCATATTCAACATGTATTGCAGAATTTGCTCTTCATAACGGGAAATCATAAAGGCTTCATTTGAATGAAGTCTTCTCTTTATGAAACATCGAAATGCTTAATAAAAATCTTGGCATATGTGATTCAGGAAACTTCTGCCTAGCCTGGCTGTACCTATTCTAATTGTTGGCACGCAAAGCGGGCTTGCTGACTGCATCTTTCTTGCCTGATTGAAGCATCGTAGGTCAGGACCGCTGGCTGGGGAGCTCTGGCTCCCTCTACTGACTTAATCGGAGGACCAACAAGAAATCAGATTCATCAGCCCCACGTAATTAGGAAAAAAAAAAAAAAAGCAGACATTTTTTCCTCCATGTTATCCATGTGTGGGGGCATCCAGGATAAACGTGTTTAAAGATTTTTAAGAAACAGATGCTCCTGATGTGCATCGTTTAGAAATGGAAATGTCTCGTAAACTGAACAAAGACAGATACAGAGCCCATTTAGTATGGCACGCACTATTGTTTCATTCTACTCCGAGTTTGTCACAGGTATTTCATATGACCCATAAGCAACACCTCTTTAAAATCATGAAAATATGTACACTTGTTTACTAAAATTAAAGATGAAATTTTGAAACAATCTCTTTAGTATTCAAAAACAACATTTCTTTTTAAAATGTGGTTCATTCTGAAGTTCCGCCAGCCAGGTGGAAAAGCTGTAATACAATTTAATATGGCTGAAGCAGGAGACATATGCACTCCTGGGCGGCATGAAACACAATTGACACTCTCCTGGAAAGGAAGGGAAAAGCTACACGCGAATATATTGAAGGTTGCTTCTGTCTTTTCTTTGGCAACAGAATATTGACAATGACTGTTTATTCATCGTATCTTCGGTATAGAAAGAAAATAACTTCAACATCTTTGTCTGTGAAGAGCTCCCTGTTTGCCTTCTGTCAGCCACAGGTGCCTGCCTGTGATTCCCAGACCTCACAGGAGAGAAGACGGCTTGCTAAGGAAAGGTTGCTCCAGCCAAAGGCTCCATAGGATGCAATACTTTTCTACACTTTCTAGGTGCCATCGTCCTTAACAGGTGAAGCCAAATGAAGATTTTAAATTACCGTGCTGTCCTGCTCACAAATTATCGTATTAAATAAAGCAGAAATCCGATTTAAAAGAATATACTAAGGGGACAAGCAGATTTATAACTCAAACATGCAGACTCCAGAAACTCATGTTTTTCTACATTAAAAATGATTTGGAGGTGCATCATTTGTTTCTTTATTAGCTCATTAATTTTGTAAGTTATTTATTAATTTAACCATGATATTACATCACATTAAAAGTGCAATAAGAATGATACAGGCGAAAGGTTTAAATTTAAAGCAATAAAATATTACATCCCTTTAACATATGCATTATAAAGTCAGTATTGTCAATAACTCCTTAAAATAAATTATAGAAATAATGTGTATTTTAAAATTGTTATAGGAAAACTTGTTTACTGCCTGATATTTATGGCAGAATTAAGCTTTTCTTTTCAATTCTTAAATAATCAGAAAGAAAAGAAGCAGGGCATGTAGTGCACGCCTGTAATTCCAGGACTTGGGAGTCTGAGGCAGGAGGACTGCCACAAGTTTGAGGCCAACCTGGGCCACATAACGCGTTCAAGGCCAGCCTGAACTATATAGGGAAACCTCGTCTCACAAAACTAATAAATTTCTTTTGCTATTAATCGTATTTCCCATAGGGATAGGAAACATGCCTTGTATGTCTATATCTGATTAAAACTTTTAAAAGTAAGTGCCCCAATTTATTTCACTGAATTGCAAAAAGAAATATTTCTTTTTATATCTACAATTCACAGCTTATTTCCCCACACTTCCTCTGCCCCTCTCCCTTGCTGCTGATCTCTGGTATATTAACATCTCATGGCAAACGGCAAACTGCCACTAACTTTTCTCCTACCACCACCTCTACTCAAAGAAAATGAGTTCACTGACTTCTGGTGACAATGGTTGCCCTTCCTATGTGTAGTCATCACCACATGACTTGCTTTTTTAGTCCCTGAAGCGACTCAGCTTTTCAAGATGCGAGTTCTGGGTATGGTTATAACTACTGTTCCATTTTCCAGTAACCCCGTCACTACTGCTTCTCTTCTATTTTAGAAACATCTTTACTGCTCCTTCGCCTTGCAATCTATTGTATATGGGTCCCCCAATTTGTAACTCTTGACCCTCACACTCTTTGCCTCTTTCGTCACTGCATTAAATCTCAAACTATTCCTTCTAATCACTTACTTTTCTGAGAATAAAGAATTGACAAAGAATGTGTTTACTCATATTTTTCTATTTTTGTCAGTTTCTACTAGGTATATCACAGGCATTTTAATATTGTCTCAAATATACAGTTGCTATTCTAATGTAGGTACTGTTCTGTGTGTCAATTCCAAGGAAAGAACTGTTGTTGACTTTTTATCTTCCACGTCCTCAGTATGGTATTGTGCATTTTATCAACAGCCTGGATGATGGTGTGAGGTGCGCCTACAAGCTCACGTGATGTTTTAAATCTTTAGTTCACCCATCCATGTTCTCATGTGATTATCACTGTCATGATTTTTACACAATTCTTCTAGTTGAAAGGAACAGAGACACACAATTTTTTTTTATTATTTTTACCTTATAGTCAAGGCCCTGCCCACTTGGTTCTGTGTTAATTTTTACGAACACCTCTTCAATCACATTCAACGCTTTTCATTCTTTTTTCTGTTGAACTATGTTGTAGAACTGATGTGTAGTCATATATAGTATAGACATATAAGAAAAGGAAACACACTATATATGATAGCAGATGCTAAATATCTACCAAATACACAGAATAAATCAAATAATTACTATATGCATAGTCTTCAGATTGAACAGCCCTGAGGACATCACATAAGAGCAAGCCAAAAACTGTGTATTACTAAAAGCTCTTATGTCTACCTCATTTGTCAGAATTAGGGGTTTTTTTTCAAACTAGATTTTCTGCTACCCAGCTCTCTCAGCGTCTCTATATTGTGACTCACTACACTGGGGATTCTGAATATGAGGATTACACACTAGTAGTGGGCATTAAAGCATCCATTAGTTCATGTAACTCTTCAAGATTCCATGTTTATAATATGCTCATGGGCTTCAGGTCTCTGATTATGTTCTCACTGGTAACCAGTTTCCTTGATCATTCTCACAGTGAGATCTACAGATGCGTAACCTTTCTGTTCTAGGTTTTATTGACTAGATTTTATTGGTAAATAGTATACAGGTGTATTGAATATATTTCTATTATAAGGATGAGTTTGAATTAAAATCCTTCTCGTGGAGCTTACTGTTAAAACCCAAGGGCACAAGACAGAAAGCATGTATTTTACTCAAGAGACTCTGAGTCTCCTGACACAGCTCTGCCCCGCAGACCTCACATCCTCTAGGGGCACCGGGGCTGTGCTGGGGGAAATCACGAGTACAGACCGCATTACACAAGCACCACCCAAGACTGTGCTTGTGTTAAGTCAGCTAACAACTTGTGGACCACAATCATTCGCATGGCTATATTAAAAGTCAAAGGAAGGTCGAAGCATAATTCCCCTTAGAGAGAAAAACAACAAAGCTACAGACAAAGGAGATGGATATAGGAAGGCATGGAGAACACAATCTACCACATTTTCTAACTCAGTGAGTAAACAAAATGTTCCACAGAAAATAATAAAGGCTGCAAATTAGGCATTTTATATACAGCATCTCATTAAACCCATACAACCACCCTATAAGCAAATCATGACAAATAAATATTATTTCTTGTGACAGATGACAGACTGCAGTTTAAATGACTTGCCTGATGACACACAGCTAGCCAATGATAGAACACAAATTCTAATCTATGTGTACTTCTATGTTAGAAATAAAATAGTGTGAATAGTACTAGAGATTTTTTTTTAATTTGCAAATGACAAAAGTTTAAACTAGCTTAGAAAAACAATAGCAGAGAGGGAAGTGATTTTGGCTACATTTCAAAATGTGGGCAAGGAAGAGGAAGGGACACATTTCATAATGTGGGCAGGAAAGGGGATGAGCTGACTGGCTGGTCAGCAGCTCCAAGGACCCTCACCCCTCAAGGCTCCCTCCTCCGGGGGAGTTCTCCACTTCCCTATGAAGGTGGGCTGCAATCTCTCAGACCAAAGTAGAAGATCTGGCTTCATAAACTCCTGCTTCCATCTTACTTATCTACATCCACAAGGAAACAAACACCCACAGACTCAACCACAGAACCTTTGTGAAAGGATCTTTTTCTGGCTGTTTAGTCACAGATCAGCCCCTGGACCAATCACTGTGTCCAGCAGTGTGGGGGACTGTAATTAGACCATCACTGTTGCCAAGCAGCCAGGGCCATGGATTATGATCATACTTTCACTGCAATCGCATTGCAGGTAAGAGGGGGTAGCAGAGCTGTTCCAAAAAGAAAGGACAGACAAAACAATTCATCGTGATTACTAAAGTACAGTAATTATTTGGTATATTAATTTCAAAATCTGTTCAAGTGTTCAATACAATTGTTGCTCCTCCAAGGTTCAAAAATCATTTTCCTCCTTTATGTTCCAAATGTTGATTTGATTAACAGCAATAATGTCTCTAAGAACTGTCATAATTTCAACTTGTCTTGTTTGTGAGTGGTCTACTAATCAATTTTGTGTATGTACTACAAATCAAGTCTTTTATCTACCCATAGTAATAAAACATAAAATGGTCACTGAAAACAGAAATGATGAGAATAAATTGTGGGAATGAGCCTTATCGGTAGGAATGGTGGCAAGATAAAAAATAAAAATAAAAAACAAAGAGTAGTAGGACAAATTATAATTTTTTTAAAGCATGTTATTTTATGTTAGCAAATGTATATACTACTGATCATAAAATACATGACTTGGCAAAGCTAAAGGAAAATAATTTTATGTTGCAAGAAGAATCTCTCTCAGGCAAGAGGTCATTTTTCTCCAAAGAAGGAATGTTTATAGAGTTTTGTCTTCTGACCCCGATGAAATCACCAGGCTAGCACCACAAGTGGTGTCGCAGGCATGTGTGTGATGGAGGAAGAAGGTTGTGCTGGGCAACAGCAGCCTGCTCAGGGTGGGAAGACGACACTCAGTCTCATACTCACCTTTCTCCCTTCCCTGGAGATCTGAAAACGTGATCGTGTAAAATGTGGATCTCTGGGTGAAAGCAATAGTAGAAGGTTTCATAGGAAAACAGCATGATTTGGTGAAAAGGACCCGGGGTTAGAAGCAGAATTTCTATTTTGGAAATTGACGCAGGGCCTTACAATGCTTACTTCGCCTCTCTGAGCTATAGTTCCTCCTCTTTAAAAATAAGATGAATATAATCCTGAGAAAGTTATGGATTGTTGTGAAAAACGAATTAATTATTTTAAGCACATCCTAGCTTGCAAAGTATAAAACACTGCCAAAAGTCATGGAATGGATAAATATTATCAGCTGACACTGCCACTATGAATTCTCTATCAGAATTAAGGAACACATTTTTTCCTATTACCAAGAGATATGGGTGTCATGAGCAAATTAATATTATTAATGAGATCCTAGAATGCTTGTTTAATCTACTTAAAGGAAAACATTTTAAATACGAAACAAATTACTATTTTCAAATGGCATCCTTTTTATGAAAGCAGGTGAAATCAGTATCCATCATTATAAATGAAAAATTAACTTTGTTAATTCTAGTTAACTGTAAGCCATAAAGGTAAAATTTTAAAAACAGTGATTCAATCATTGTGGTCATATTTTTTAAAGATTTATCAATTAAAATGCATAAAATATTTTGACAAATTATATGAAGTCTAGATTATCGTAAAAATATGAGGGTGCAGTGTGAGGTGGTGCAAGTATAAACACAATTGGTCATGAGTTGATAATTGTTGAAGAATCACAGATGTTCATATCTGTGTATTTTTTTTCAAAATTGTGTATTCAATATTTAATAAACACCTATGGATTTTTTAGATCTTCTCAGATTTGTGATGGTAAATATCCATGTTTATATTACTTTGTGTATGTGACTGCTTTAAGTAAAATTTAATATGCACTCTCCTAGATAATTGACATCATTTGCAATTTTACAAAGGTAAAACAATCTGCAAATAATATCACAATTGTATTATAGTAACTTTTTAAAAGAACTTTAAAAAGAAAGAGAGCACTTGCCTAGCAAGCGCAAGGGCCCAAATTTGATACCCAGGATCCTCCGCCCAAAAAAAAGAGAGAGAGAGAAACATAGAGAAAAAATAAATTATTAAACTGCTAGCCTTTGTGACACTGAATATTATGTGCTGGCATCACCTGTATCTTTCTTTTCTTTGACCTTGGCCTTTCACTGGGATGGATTTATTCTCAACCCAGGCCTCACCTTCCCTGACATTTTACTCTACAGAACACATTTTCTCTGGCCTCTAGAAAGTATTACTAGTTTTACCTCCTCCAGGGTAACTAGTGCGTCCCTCTGAGCTGGCCTTACTCACAGTAAGCACCGTGTATGGGGGCAAGAGTAAGAAGATGTTTTCACTTCAACCCAGCTGAACTGCCACCTGTTCTCTAGGCTGCCACAGACATTTCTTATCTCCTTCCATACTGTTATTCTGTCATCCTGACATCTACCTTGAACACAGGAAAATCCGTGACTGTAGACAGCATGCAGCGTTCCCACCTTAAAGAGTATTCTGTACAGCAGCTATGCTGAGTGCCTCACGGTATGTCAGGTGCCAGGCCAGACACAGAGGACCCAATAAACACAAGAGGGACACCAGCTCTACCTTCAAGGAGTTCATTCTGTCCAGGGACATTCATTTTGAATGTGCTGAGATTTAAGAAGGCGAAATGCAGGAGATATGGAAGCTATCACCAAAATTTAACTTCTGCCACGTGTTGGATTGAAGAGAATTTTTAAGCCCAGTGAATCTCATGACAAACCTCCCCAGTTTTACATATGTAATAAATTATTCTATTTGTGATCCATCAAATTTCCATTTATACTGTTTCTGATGAAATAAGATGTTCAAATAATTCACTGATCAAGTTATACATTTCAGTTGATGATTTTTAAAGTGAATTAATGTAATATTTGAATGTGTAGTAATGCCGGTACTTTTGCACATAGTATTTTGAGAACCTCAGACTCTGTTCAAAGAATGCAGCTTATCTCTTTCAGGAAAATATTACTGGCTTCAACTGGCCTAGCCCTATTTGTTGGGTCTCTGCCACTCTGATTCCGATGATGGCCTTGTATGATCTCCTAGTGCCTTTACTATTGGGTTGATGGTGTTCATAGGCAGAAGAGGAGGCTCCCAGTCAAGAGAGGGTTTACTATTTAAGAAAAAGTAGTTTCCCATGGAAGAAGGCAACAGGCATGTGCTACTCACCTTATACTAAACGGTATGAATTAGTCTCAACTCTTAAAGGTTTGTTTTAGTTAGCTTTCTAGAACCAATGGTTCTCAAAGGAGCAGATTTAATATAGGACATTTATAAGTTACAATTACTCACCCATAAGCCAAATGCAGGAAGAGTGCCGCATGTCTATCTAGGTACTGGAGACCCGAAAGATCCAATCAAGGGTTGGGAGCCCACAGCACTGCCCTGTGTATGTACGTGTCTGCAGATGATGGCTGAAGAAATCTTTACTGGAACCAGGATACGATGCTCTCAGCAGAGATGAAGACCAGAGCTCCCCCGAAGCAACAGCAGCCATCCTCGATGACAGCAAGGCCCCGAGCTCCTTCCTTGAGGAGAACAGCTGAGTTCCCTTCAGGAGAACCAGCCGCAACAGAGCTTCTCCTGGGAAACAGCCTGCTAACTAGCTTCAGCTCCCACTCTGCTTTATGTTGTGTCAGCAACAATCCTCAGGTGGATCCTCTATGCCCAGATCACACCAACTCAGTCTGGCTGGGCGTTCCTGCTCAAGTTGACCATAATAACAAGTCCACTACAAGTTCAGGGAAGCAAGACAGAAACAAGGGATGTAAACGATTAAACAATATTATGACCTGCTTTCATTCCATCTAATACTTAACAGCTCTCTCTGTCTCATGTCCTCAGACTAGTTCCCTCCATACAGAAGGTCTAAGTTGTCCCCAATTTACAATATAAAAAATAAACTTAGTTCTCCTGTTATTCATGTATCAAATTTTATGAAAGAGCCCTGATGGGAATTGTTTGGCTCACAGTCTTACCATTAGCTCATTCTCTGAGTTCTATGAAATAAATATGGAGTAGTGAAGGAGTTGTTTTTCAAAGTCACACTTACCATGCAGACAAATGTTCCCTTTTAAGTATTTTATGAATATTCTGTTATATATCTGTCTTCCCTGATGGACTACGAAGTAGAATAGAGTTGCATCTTATTAATCTCTATATAATCAGTGACAAGAGTACTTCGCCCATAGCAGGGTTCAATATGTGGTGACTGAATAAATATAATACAATAGAAAGTAAGTGACTATCTAGGGAGCGAAGAGAGAGAGAGCAAAGAGACGGTTCTGGTGTAAGCCTCGAAGCACATCACAGTGTATGTGTGCAGAGTCTGCCCGTGCTGGGCAATGTGGAGGGATCAGAAACGTTAAAACTGAGTAGCTCTTAACCTTTCAATCACTTTGAAGAGGTTTCTAAGAGAGTAACTTCCCATTCAGCTGACATTAGTTACAGCAAGACTGAATGTAAATATTAATCTCTCTCTTTTAATAACACCTAAGCATGCTGGGAGGGTGATTAAAATTATGTTACATCTTACAGTTTTATGCTAACTCTATCACTGAAAGTTCTGTGATACATTAGGAACCTGAAGCCCACATAGTACCTCTTGTCCAAATCAGAAGCCTCAGCGACTTTCCCTTAACTTTCAGGAAATTGGATGATGAAAATGTTCTAAATCCTATGGCATTTTTTATTTTACACTAGTGTTAAGTGCTTACATAACTAAACTATTATTTTTCCTAAGTGATAAGCTAAGTATATGAAATTAAATTTGGGGTAAATAGCAGTGGACCAAAATAGCCCAACAATTATAAACAGCATTATGTCCTAAGTATCAAGAGAAAACAAAGTTTCAAGGGAGGGAGGGTGTTGTTAATATCACCACATGTCAGAGAGGTAGCAGCACATCAAAAAGCTGGCTGTAGAGACCTGAGCAAATTTGCCAAAGTCTGAATGTGAGTCCTCTCCAAAAATTCGTGTTGCAGCGTAAACCCTCATAGTGCTATTAAGAGATACAGCTATTGGTAGGCGATTAAGTCAACAGTCAGCCTCATGAATGGAATTAGCACCTTCACAAGAGGGTGTCGATGGAAGGATGGAAGGGAGCTCCGTTTGCCCTTCTGCCTTCTACCATGTGATGACACAGGAAGCAGCGAGCAGATCTTACAAGACACCAGTGTTGGCACTGACATAGTGGACATTCCAGCTTCCAGAGCCATGAGAAATAAACTTAGATTGTTAGTAAGCTACCCAGACTGTGGTATTTTTATATAGCAGCACAAATAGCCTGAGACAAAGTCTTTTGGCAAGAGAGCAGTTGGGTAGACACAGCAGGCAGAGGTAGTTTCTCCAAGATGTTTGGGAATAACAGGAAAGGAAGCCACGGGGTCCTGAAGAGTGGTGATGTTTTGTTTCTTCGTTCATCTTTATGAATAAGGAAAAGTTGTTGTTGATGATTATAGGAAGGGGAAAAGGCAATCAAGAGATAGTTGACTATTTCAGGAAAAGTAGCTATCTAATAAAGGAAGATCCTGAGAAGGTGAAAGGTTGTGTTAAAGAGTATAGTTAAGCAGGTTACTTTAAACAAGAAAAGAAAAAGCCAGAGGTATGTGTTGTTTCATAATCATACATTACTTTTAAATGATTTCTAACCTTATTGCAGACAACACTGAGCAATTATTTTTCACTGATTTTCTTTTCTAAATATTAAAAGTTTCATATTATAGTGAAAGAATTCAATGATAAAAAGTGTTAACTCTATTTAGAATACAATACAGTGGAAAGGGTAGTTCAAGGATAAAATATGTAAATATGAAAAAATCAAATGTACCCACCTATGAGGCAAATAAAATAAAGAGTTTACTTAAAATAAAATAATTCAGAACACTTATAGCCAATGCACCAAGAAACAAAAAAAGGACAAAATTAAAGTGCATCAATACAAATGACATCCATAGACACCTATATTTGTTACTTCTACTATGGGGAATAATAATATACTTGAAAGGTACTGCATCCTATATGCATCAGGAAGAAAGAGAGAAAGAAAGAGAGAAAGAAGAAAGAAATGCTTTTTTATTAACATCAATGTATATTAAAATTAAATAGTCTATACCTATAAAAATACAAAGTGAGAAAAAAGAAGAGAAAGAATGAATAATTTACCTGAGGTGGTACAT
>PVJO010034568.1:0-10812 GCA_004026905.1 Hystrix cristata | reverse complement strand
CTCATGAGTACACATCGAATTGTTTCTCTGATATGAGAAACCATAACTGTAAATAAAGACAAAGAGGTGTAATAGATATTATATAAAAGGAGGATGGTGTGCAGAGGAGAGGAGTACTAGAAAGAAAGAAGGGGAAAAGCAGAAAGGCAACAGGGGAAAGAGAGGGGAAAGGGAAAATATGGAAAATGATGAATGAACCCACTGTAAATAGGGAAGGAGCAGAGGGGAGGGGCGGGGGAGAGGGGGGAGAACCAAGATGCATCATGTATAGGTACAGAATAAATGTAATGAATGTGACCATTGTATGTAGAATGTACCAATACATGCTCCTGGTTTAAAATTTAAAAAAAAAGAGTATTGAGCTTCATTTTGGACATTTATGTTCTTCCTTATCAACATCTTTTGGGATTTTTTTCTAAGCTTTGTTAGGATGGTCTGGGTTAGCTTTCATTCTAGAGCTAGCATAGTGTCCTCCTATAATGTGACCCTTCTGGGGTCTCTTAACTTAATTACTTGCCTAGAGTACTTCAGTTATTCTGCACCCAGGCCCATGTGAACTTTGAGAATCCTTCAGTTTCTAGTTCCCTAACAGTTGTTCTTGTGTATTCTCACCTTATAGATGTGACGCTTATTCAGCAAAACATTTAATAGGATCCCAGCTCAGATATATAAGCCACATTCACTAAAGAAAAGCTTCTGTCCCACAAATTTCATCCATCTCAGCCTTCCAAACTTTTATCTGTGTCTCTTAATCTGGAAAGTCTACTCTTCTCAGTTTGAGATCACCCTCCCACAGCCAGAGTCTAGAAAGTGCTTATAGGCCGAAATCTGAGGCTGTTGTAGTATAGTGTTCAACTTAACATGTATCAGCTTAACAGGAGACATCTGAATGAATTCAGCCTAACAGTATATATACAATCTTATACAAAATAGATCTATAACATATTCAAATTGTCTAGAACTTCATATAGGTATTTCTCTATTTAAAGTTCCAGTATCTTTAGTCCAATATAACCCATGTTCATTTATTACTTAATACACAGCTGATCTAATTTCTATCAGAATGTGTATCAATTTCAGTCAGAAAATTTACTTTTCATGTATCATTCACTTGAAAATAATTATTACATAAAATTGTGTTGATTTCATGCCACTGGAATTTGCCTTGAGAAATATGGGCATGAGAAACCATCCTCAAATCAGCAGTTGACAATTTATAGCCAACAAACCAAATCAAACTCATTGTTTGATTCTGTAAATAAGTTTTTGTGGAACAGAGTTATGCACTTTCACTTATGTATGCTCTATTGCTATTTTCACACTACAAGGGCAGATTGAGTTGAGACAGAGATCATATGGTTCCTAAAGTCTAAAATGTTTATCATCTATCCCTTTACAGAAAAATTGTTAACATTTGCCTTAAACTCATATAGTTGAATACTGTTGCTGTTCAATATATAAACTAAGAGGCTACCAATATCATACTCTCACTGCATTTTAGAATACAATAGCAGTAAATGTGGGAGATCGGCTCAGCTTCTCTTGTCTCCCTAAATTTCATGGAAGAAAGTAAAAAGGATTCAACTGTGAAAGGACATAAAAAATAACATTAAAAATTCTGTGTATTAGAAGCAATCTTTTAATCTCTTCCAATATTTCTCTTATAAACTACTTCATCATCTGTAGGACACTGTTAATATTTATCAAGTTAACAAGGCTTATTTGAATACCTTTAAGAGAATGAACATTCACCATATTGTATTATATTACATTATATTTGCAAACCATACTTGTAAGACTCGTACAAAAAATACTTGTACTTTGGAGGATACTTTTGTAATCTCAAAATTGAGTAAAATACTCAATAAAAAGGCAATGATCAAAGCTAAAATGATATATGAGTGGCTCCAAGTGAGACCTGAGTTAAGAGATAAAAGAGCTTCTGCAATTTGTTAATCTTACAAAATGCTGAACAGAAACTGAGATTAAGGACTCTAAGCAATGCCATAAATATAAAAAGCACAAATCGCCTACAACACAGGTACTGTATTACCAAAAGAGTTTTTTTTGAATAAAACTAACAAATATATTTTAAGTAAAATAAGTTTGAAATAAAACATAGTTCTGAAAAGTATGTAAAAATTTCCAATAATGTTTTTCCTCTTCTTTCCTGGCATTTAAAAAAATCTAATTTTAACCTTTAACAGTATTAAAGCAAAACATGTCTGATTGACAGCAAATTAAGTCATATGGTAACACGCTTTCAAATATCCTTGTGATAATGAGCCTACTCATAATCAGGTCACTGCTCTGAATATCAAATTGCAATTTATATTAAGAAACTGCAAATACATGCTCATTGTATATTTGCATTTCAATATGGTTAATTATTATAGTCCTTTTATTTTACTTGACTGATTTCAATGTACCAGGTATTGCACTATGCTCTTTGTAAGAGTGGTCTTACAACGAATGATTCATTATCCATCACTGACATGTAGTGGGCATATCTACTGTGGTGGCTGATAGAATCTAGTGTGCACCCAACAATGAGGTTAATGTTCGAGATTTATCATTTGGCAAGACATATGGGTTCCCAACCTCATAGACCTTAGTGTCTATAGTTCTATTGATTTCAAGACAGCAGGGAACTCCATTTGCACTTTTTACCACAATATCCAAAGGTCCTGTTAGGAAAGCAAGTGGAGATGATAATAGTGCTCCTCTTTTGTCACCAGACTTTATTGTCAGTCTTCCCTTATTTCTGCTGGTTTTATGGAGTTGAGAAATAAAACTGGTATTCTTTTAAATACGAATTTGAGACCCCTCTGATTAGGAAAAAGGAAAATTATCAGTTTTTCTATCTCTATGCCTTAATTGTAAACTCTATGAAGTAAAATGTGGAAAAACTTCCAAACATTCATTTTAATATGAAATACTTAGAAAAATGAAGTTAATATTTATGTCATACTGACTTCTATCTTGCAGAAATGTTATATAGCTATGACAAGAGTGAACTGGTAACATCAGTTTCGCAGTTCAAGTATAGTATACTGTTTCTCACAAAAACATATCTTGAGCATAAACCATTTCTGAAAGTTTTCTACATTTAAATGAAGCAATGGGCCAATTCTAAAAAATTAGTGTCTCTTTAGTAAGCCTATCAAATACAGACCACCACAATGGGGGTTTCTCAATAAATAAATCAGTACATTTTAACTTACAAATTTATAAAATTAAGTTGTACTCGAATTTTATACTAGCCTGATTTTTGTAATCATCTTAAATGGTTAATCCGGTTTCACACTACCTCTTCTACCACACCTGATAGAATAATTATTTAGTTGTTCACTAGTCAATGAACTGACTTTAATTCAAATGAATACTATTCATTTCTCTAGTTTTCATTGTATTTCAATTTTACTTGAATTTAGAATTAAATTTAGAGTGATGGTGTTTTGCATTTTTGAATTTTATCCTCCATCATATTAAACTGGTTTGAGAGGACTTTGTGAAGAATGATGATATTATAACACTTTTAGTTTGAATGACTTGAACTTTGCATATTTGGAGTACTAATAAACAAGAAAAATTGATACATTTAATATAAATAACACACTTGAGGGGCAGGACATAATTTTAAATATTTTTCAGAAAACTTTCAAAAATATCCTTTCTGGAGTTAAAAAGGCAAAGTATTAATGATTACAATGCAGAAACAGTTTGTGTAAAAGATAAGATCTTCAAAACGAAGCCATCCATGCTAAAAAAATCCTTGACGAACTTTAATTTATAAGTTCAAATGTCATTAACTTTGTAAACCTTTAAAAGGTATAACTTTATGAGGAACGAAAGTTTTATATTTTAAGCCGACATCTGCTACTGATTTACAGCAAATTTGTATGGTGTTAGAATGTAGCACTCTTCTTCTCCTTATTCTACTAAATTATCAAATTAAAATTTAATAAATGCTTTAAACTTTTCCAGTCTAAAGATCAGAATGTAAAGGATTTCTGTCCTTCAAAGAATGTAGGAAGAATATCTTTGGATATAAATACAAAGATCAGAATATGGTGTTTGGTTATCTCTAAGATAAATTTAGAGAAAAATATTGTTGACTTTATAAATCTTGTATACCGAAATAACTTTTCACTCAAGAGAAAGAGTGTGAGAGAGAGGATCCTCTTTCATTTAAATCTATTCTAGACAAATAAATTCTAGAAATATATATCCTATACATTTACACTGGAGATAGAAAAGGAAAGCTCGTTTATTTCTTGCCACCTTTATTGTGATAGAAAAATTGTTGATGCCTATTAGTAGGAAAAAACTCTCCTTTATTTAGAAACCAAGAAACTCATAAAGTTCAAAAGGTAATAATATTTTACTTTTACATACTCTGCATGCTATTATTCATTCCAAAATATTGAACTGAACAAGAGAATAAAATAAATTTAAAACAGATTTAACAAAATCAAACAAAAATGTCTGAGATACATAATTAGGAAAAAATATTTCCCCAATCCAGTCTCTATTATGTGTATGAAATATATGTATGGTATATATTAGGCATCATAGTTAAAATCATTAGCCCCAAGCATAAGATGCAAAAGTCAGTGTGGTTTCAGATTTAAGTATTTTTGAGAGTATTCTAATTAAATGAAAATTTACACTCTTTAGATATTCATTCAATTAAAAAAATACTCATTTATTTCACTCACTAATTTGTTTCAGCACACACTATGTATTAAGAGAAGTAAAGGTGCAAGGTAAACAGTGAAAGATGAATTGTATCTGTATGCTGGATTAAACAGGTCTCTAATGGTTATAGGATTTATAAATGATTACAAATACACGTGATCTTAGCCAAAAGGCTGAGACACAATGATTACAAACACAAAAGGGTCATATGATAGCTCAAGTCTGTCTTGGAAGGTATGGAACTCTTCATTAAAGTGCCACTATGGACTTGATTTCATTGTTAATTTGCAAAGGGTTTGTCAACTGGAAAAAAAAAGTTCCGGTGAAGAGACAAAAGTGTGAAGGATAATGCCATCAAACCTAATATAAGACTGTAGAGCTGGTCCAGGGTATATATCAATCATGGAAGAACTACTCAAGGCAGCAGGAGCCATGTTCTGGTTTGAATGCCTGTCTTCCAGAATTCATATGTTGGAAACATAATTCCCTACATCACGTGTTAATGATACCTGGTAGTGGCATGGACTTTTGGAAGATGACTGGGTCATCACGAAGGGATTAATTCATTAATGGAATGATAGATTAATGGGTTACCAAGGCAATGGTTTTATTATAAAATGAGGTCTCTCTGCTATGATTTCTGTTTCACCATGAGATAACCTACAAAACTCTGAGATTCTGCAGAGTCCTCACCAGCAAGAAGGCCCTCACCAGATACAGCCTCTCAATTTTGTGCTTCCTAGCCTCCAGAACCATGATCTAAATAAACATTTATTTTTTAGAAATTACCATTTGTGTTATTCACTTACTGCAACAGAAAGCAAAAAAGACAAGCCGCAAGTGGGTTTTAAGTTAGAATATGGTGAAAAATACTCTAGGTAAATGGATGCACCTGGAGAACATACTTTTTAAGTGAAATAAATCAGACATATATGAGTAAATATTGCATTGTTTCTCTAGTATGAGAAACCGAAAGTATAAATAAGGACCAAAATGTCTAATAGATATTGTGAAATAGAGAGTGTTTAAAGGGGAAGGAGAATTGGGGAAGTGGGAGGGTAAATGGAAGGAAGGGAAAAGGAAAAGAAAAAGAGAAAACATGGAAAAATGGAAACAAAGCTGCCGGACATAAGAGGGGAGGAGGAGTTGAAGGGAGAGGAGGGAATGGGGGAAAAAGAAAATCAAAACATAGCATGTATAGGTACAAAACCCCTATGATGAATATGATCATTATGTATATCTAAAATGTATGAATAAAATTTATATTAAAAAAGATACTCTTTTTTTGAAGAAATCGGGTACTGCAATTGTGGATGATGACTCTTAAGAATTGAGTCTGGCGGCAGGGTGACAAATCAGAAAATCATCAAAACATTTTAAGTAAGAATGGATGGAGAGCTAAAATCAGGTGACAGCAGTGGAACTGATGAGATGCACACACAGGACAAAATGCTTAGAGGAGTAAATGAAGGGAAGGGGTTGGTGAATTTAAAAAGGGGGAGTTGATGATTCTCAGATTTTCAATTTACTAAACCACTGCCTTGCTTAAATATCTTTGATAAACTGGTACTGGTATTTTAAGTGTTGGGTCAGTTCACTGTACACAAATTTCTGCCAAAATTATTACCGTTTTAGAAGAGTGCTATCTTGTGCAAATATCTTCACCTTAACGTGGTAATTCCTTGGTATATATGAAATATGACAATATCTTATAAAAAGGAGTTTTATAAATTATGTAGACCATTGTTGTAATATTTCCTTTTGTTCACAACACTGTACAAAGGATTTGAGGGATTTCAGCTTTGATCAAAGAAAAAGATAAAACCACAAGAAGGTTTCAAACACAAATTTATTTGGACGACGCATTGACAGGTTTGCATGTGGAGGAAGTCTCTCACAGCATAAGACTGTCCAGAGGCTACGCACAGGAAGGGGCCATCTTCCAGAAGGTGAAGTGAGCAAGACTATAACTGGAAGGAAAGGGGTTAAAACAGGGGGTTTACAAGTCCACATGATGTCATTCAGTTACAAGGTATAGTCTGTGGATCAGAGATATTCGAGGAAAAACATGACATATGGGTTCAGAGCTCAGGAGTTTATCCCGCCTATGGCTAGCAGAAAATAAGCAGTTTTACAAGGTATGCAAAGCAGCTAAGATACAACTGACTACAATCTGCTAAATGAAGCAATGATTAAAACAGCTGAAAGGACACAAATTTGAGTTTGACACTGACACACTTTTCAAGAGATGTGGATCATCCCGGTATTAAAAAAGTAAAAGAAAAAAAAATCCCAAGCTTAATATACACCGGCAATCTTTAATTCATTTATGAATCAAGCTAAATATCTGCCAATATGTCTTTCTATATAGTTTTAAAGCAGGTGAATGTGTGGGTATTCCACTAGAGATTCCTGCACACTCAACTGTGCAATTTGTATGATTAAACATCATATGCCCCATGAAATCCCTCTTGGCATGATATGCAGAGAACACCTCTCTAGATGATGTAATCAAAAAAGACTTTGGAATGAATGAAAAAGCAGGAGACAGTGCAAAGGATGTAAAAAGATTATTTACAGAAGTAATGACAGAAAACTTCCCAAGCATGAGAAGAGAACTTGACATACAGATAAGCAAGGCATATAGAACCCCATTTACTCATGACCAAAATAAATCTATGCCAAGACATATCATACTCGAGATTCCAGAAAGTCAACAAAAGAACAGAATACTGAAAACTGTTAGAGAGAAAAAACAAATCACCTATAAAGGTAAACCCATCAGAATCACAGCAGACTTCTCAACACAAACCCTTAAATCAAGGAGTGCCTGGAGCAAAATATTTCAAGCCTTAAAAGAAAACAATATCCAACCCAGATCGATGTACTCAGCCAAACTACCTTTCAATTCAACAAGATACATGAAATAAGATACTTCCACGACAAAGAACAACTGAAGAAATTTGTAACCTCCAAATCACCTCTAAAAAATATTCTGAAGGATATCCTAGAAAAGGAAAAAGGAAACTACAATTACAAGGACAGTAATAAAAAGAATCCACCAGGCAAGACAAAAGGTTAAACTGAGGTGAAATACAGAACCAACAACAGAAAAGATCTATGACAATGATAAGTCAATATATAACAGCTGTAACTATAAATGTAAATGGTCTCAACTCACCAATCAAAAGAAACAGACTAGCAGAATGTATCAAGAAGCAAGATCCATCAATATGCTGCATACAAGAGACACATTTAACCCAAAGGAAATTCATAGACTGAAAATCAAAGGATGGAAAACAGCACTTCATGCAATGGGAACCGAGAAAAAAGCAGGGGTAGCTATCCTAGTCTCAGACAAAGTGAACTTCAAACCAAGACTGATCAAGAGGGACAAAGAAGGTCACTAATACTTCTTAAGGGAAAACGTCAAGAGGAAGAAATAACAATCATTAATATTTACGCACCAAACATCAGTGCACCTAACTACATAAAACAAATATTAAGGAACATGAAAGATCAAATCAATACTAACACAATTATAATGGGGGAATTCAATACCCCACTGTCACAAATAGACAGATCAACTAGACAAAAATTAACAAAGAAATATCAGAACTGAATCAAATCTGTGAACAAATGTACTTAGCAGATGTCTGTAGAGTGTTCCACCCCACAACAACAGAATACACATTCTTCTCAGGTGCACATGGGACATTCTCCCAAACAGAACACATACTAGCTCATAAAACATGTTTAAGTAAATGTAAGGGAACTGAAATTATACCATGTATATTATCAGACGATAGTGCAATGAAACTCGAATTCAATGGTAACCGAAACCAAAAATTCCACATAAAAACATGGAAACTAAATAATACCCTCCTGAACAGCAGCTGGGTCACAGAAGAAATTAAAGAAGAAATTAAGCAACTTATACAGTTAAATGATAATGACAATACAACATACCGGAACCTATGGGATACAATGAAAGCAGGGCTTCAAGGGAAATTCACTGCATTGAACTCCCACATCAAGAAAACAGAACGAGCTCAAATAAACAACTTAATGTTGAACCTCAAACGTCTAGAAAAAGGAGAACACATCAAACCCAAAGCTCGTACTAGAGAAGAAATTATAAAGAACACAGCTGAAATTAATGCAATTGAGATGAAGAAAGCAATACAAAGAATCAATGAATCAAAGAGTTGGTTCTTTGAAAGCGTAAATAAAATAGACAAACCCCTAGCCACTCTTATCAAAAAAAAAAAAAAAAAGAAAGAAAAGACCCAAATACATGCAATAAAAAATGAAAGGGGTGAAGTCACAACTGACCTACGGAAATCCAAAGGATCATGAGCACCTACTTCAAGAATTTATACTCAAACAAGATGAAAAACACCAAAAAAATGGGCAGATTCTTGGAAACATATGAACTACCAAAACTGAATCATGAAGACATAAGAATACGAAATAACCCAATATCAGCCATTGAAATTGAAGAGGTAATTAAAAACCCACCAATAAAGAAAAGCCCAGGTCCTGATGGTTTCACAGCTGAATTTAACAAGAAATTCAGAGATGATCTAATACCACTATTCCTCAAACTCTTTAATGAAATTGAAAAGGAAGAAGTACTTCCAAAAACACTCCTGGAAGCAAGCATTACCCTGATATTAAAACCAGAAAAAGGATCCAACCAAAAAAGTGAACTGCAGACCAATTTCCCTAATGAACATAGATGCAAAAACTCTCAGTAAGATACTGGCAAACAGAATGCAACAAATTATCATGAAGATTATACACCACAACCAAGTAGGATTTATTCCAGGGATGAAGGGATGGTTCAACATATGCAAATCAATACATGTAATACACCATATCAACAGAGTCAAAGACAAAAATCACATGATCATCTCAGTAGATGCAGAGAAAACATTTGACAAAATCCAACACCCATTCATGATAAAAACACTACAGAAATTAGGAATTGATGGTCTATATCTAAACCTGATAAAATCCATCTATGACAATCCAATGGCCAACATCACACTAAATGGTCAGAAACTGGAAGCTTTCCTACTAAAATCTGGAACAAGACAAGGATGTCCCCTATCACCGCTACTATTCAATAAAGTTCTAGACACATTAACCAGAGCAATTAGGCAAGAAAAAAAAATAAAGGGAATAAAGATAGGAAAGGAAGAAGTTAAACTATCAGTATTCACAGATGACACGATACTCTACATTGAAGAACCCCAAAATTCCATTAAAATACTTCTAGATTTAATAACTAAATTCAGTTGTGTAGCTGGATACAAAGTCAACATCCAAAAGTCAATAGCATTCCTATATACAAATAACAAACTCACTGAGAAAGAAATAAGAGAAGATATATCTTGCACGATTGCATCCAAAAAAAAATGAAATACTTAGGAATCTAGCTAACAAAGCAAGTAAAGGATCTTTACATTGAAAACTACAGTACTCTAAAAAAGGAAATTGAAAGGGATATGAGAAAATGGAAAGATATCTCATGTTCTTGGGTAGGCAGAGCCAACATAGTGAAAATGGCCATACTTCCTAAATTACTACACAGATTTAATGCAATTCCAATCAAAATACCATTAACATACTTCACAGAATTAGAAAAAACAATCATGAAATTTATCTGGAACCAGAAGAGACCACGAATAGCAAAAACAATCCTGAGCAACATGGGCAAGGCAGGGGGCATCAGAATCCCTGACCTGAAACTATACTATAAAGCTACTCTGATAAAAACAGCATGGTACTGGCACAAAGACAGATCTGAGAACCAATGGAACAGGTTAGAAGATGCAGAAACAACTCCAAACACATTCAAATACCTCATCTTTGACAAAGGAGCCAAACACCCTCACTGGAAGAAAGATAGCCTCTTTAACAAATGGTGCTGGAAAAACTGATGGCCACATGTCAAAAACTAAAACTAGATACATGTCTCTCAACGTGTACTAACCTAAAATTGAAGTGGGTCAAAGATCTAAACATTAGGGGCTGGGGATTTAGCTCAGTGATTAGAGTGCTTGCCTTGCAAGCACAAGGGCCTGAGTTCGATCCCCGGCACCA
>PVJO010034567.1:0-10789 GCA_004026905.1 Hystrix cristata | reverse complement strand
GGTACTAATGTACACTTTTAGATACATTGTTTGTGCTAGATTACAATAACTTTTTCTGTCTCTTTTTTCCTATTATCTGTTTTTTTATTTTGTCATATATATATCATCTAAAAGAAACCATATGATATTTAAGTTTGTGTGTCTGATTTACTTCACTTAACATTATGGTCTTGAGGTGCATCCATTTTCCTATAAATGATTTGAATGTATCCCTCTTTAAGGCAGAGCAGTACTCCATTATATATAAATATATTTTCTTTATCCATTCACCTATTGATGGACACATAGGCTATTTCCAAGATTTAGCTATTATGAGTTGTGCTGCCATAAACACAGGTATACAGACATTGCTATGATGTGATGTCTTTAACTCTCCTGGGAAAATATCTAGGAGGGGAATAGCTGGGAGAACCTACTAACGACTTTGAGGATTTTACAATCAGCTCAGTATGGGCAGCTCTATTGCATAGTTAGTGATATTTCAGAGTTATGTTCGTAATCCCTAATAAATCTCAGGGACAAGCTAGGATTTATATTATTTTTTAAATTAGTAAACTTGAGAGAAGTTTTAGGTTCACAGAAAAATTGAACAACAAGTACAGAGAGTTCCCATGTATCTTCTGTCTATTCACACACACACACACACACACACACACACACACACACACGCATGCATGCATGCATGCACATACAGCCTCACCACCATCAACATCCTAAAGCAGAATGGTATGTTTGTTACAGTCAGTGAACCTAAGTTGCTACATTATTATTTCCCAAAGTCCATTCCATTAGGGTTTGCTCACGGTGTTGTACACTTGGTGGATTTGGACAATGTTATAGTGACATATACCCACTGTTATCATATTATACAGAGTCATTTCACTGCCTGAAAAAGTCTCTGTGCTCTGCCTATTCATTGTTCTCTTCCACCTAACTCATTCAGTAACAGGTCTTTTTACCATTTAGTTTGACTTGTTCCAGAATATCATATAATTAGAACCCTCCAACATGCACCCTTTTTAAATTGACTTCTTTACTCAGCCATATACATTTAAATTCCTTCTATCTCTCTTCATGGCATGAGAACTCATTTCTTTTTTGGTACTGAATAATATTCTATTGTCTGAATATATATTACAGTTATCCATTATCTACTGTAGAACATCTTGGTTGTTTCCAAGTTTTTGCACTTATAAATGCAGATGCTATACACATCTATGTGTGAGTTTTTTGTGTGTGGATAAAAGTTTTCAATTTATTTGAGTGAATGTCAAGGAGTATGATTCCTGTGTTATATGATAAGTTTAAATTTTGTTTTGTAAGAAACTGCCAAACTACCCTCTAAAGAGGCTATGTAATTTTGCATTCCATCCATCCAGCAATGAATGAGAGTAGCTCTTGCTCCGCATCTTCTTTTGTGAGGTGTCCGCTCAGGTCTTTTTTCCAGGCTTTAAGTCAAGTTGCTTGTTTTCTTATCGTTGGGATTGTATATTTTAGATATCAGTTCTTTATCAGATTTGTCTTTTGCAAATATTTTCCCAGTTTGCACCTTTTTTCCTCATTCTGATATTACTTTTCGAAGAGAAGGTTTTAATTTTAATTAAATCCAGCTTATCAATTATTTCTTCCATGGATCATGCTTTTGATGTTATATTTAAAAAGTTACCATCATAGCTATTACAAATTGTGCTGCTATAAACATGGTTGTGCATATATCACTGTGATATGATGATTTTAATTCTTCTGGGAAGATACCAAGCAGAGGAATAGCCAGGTCAAATGGAACCTCTAGTTGTAGTTTTCTGAGGAATCTCCACACTGATTTCCACAGTGGTTGGACCAGTCTACATTCCCACCAACAGTGCCAGAGGGTTCCTTTTTCCCCGCAGCCCCGCCAGCACTTGTTATTGGTTGATTTCTTGATAATAGCTATTCTTTCTGGAGTGAGATGGTATCTTAGTGTTGTTTTGATCTGCATCTCTCAAATGACCAATGATGTTGAACATTTTCTCATATATTTATTTGCCATTTTTATTTCTTCACCTGAGAAATATTTATTCATTTCAGATGCCCATTTTTGGATAGGGTCTTTAAATTTAGGGGGTTTGATCTTTTTGAGTTCTTTACATATTCTGGATGTTAGACCTTTGTCTGAGGGACAGCTGGCAAAAATTTTCTCCCAGTCTGTGATTTTTTGCCCTACTCTATTAGTAATTTCTTTTGCCGTGCAAAAGCCTCTTAATAGGATGTGGTCCCAAGCATCAATTATTTGAATTGTTTCCCGTGCAGTCTGAGTTTTATTCATAATTTTTTTTCCAACCCCTATGTCTTCGAGAGTTCTTCCTATTTTATTCTCTAGGAGATTTATTGTTTCTGTTTTTATGTTTAGGTCTTTGATCCACTTCGATCTCAGTTTAGTACATGGTGAGAGACATGTATCTAGTTTTGGTTTTCGGCATGTGGTAAGCCAATTTTTCCAGCACCATTTATTAAAGAGGCTATCTTTCTTCCAGTGAGGGTGTTTGGCTCCTTTGTCGAAGATGAGATATTTGAGTGTGTTTGGAGTTATTTCTGCATCTTCTAGCCTGTTCCATCGGTCCTCGGGTCTGTCTTCATGCCAGTACCATGCTGTTTTTATCGAAGATGTGGTTTTTCTACACAATGGAGTACTACACCACCATAAAAAAGGACAAACTAGAGTCATTTGTATGTAAATGGATGTTTTTGAGAACATACTACTAAGTGAAATAAATCAGACACTTATTAGTACACATCGAATTGTTTCTCTGATATGAGAAACCATAAGTGTAAATAAGGACAAAGGGGTAGAATAGATATTATGTTTTAAAAAAAAGAGAGAGAGATAGTATTCAAAAGAGAGGAGAACTAGATAGGGAAAAGGGGGATAAAGAAGAAGGTTAAAAGAAAAGTAAGATGAAAGGGGAAAAAATGGAAAGTGTAACTACACTTGTTGCAAATAGGGAGGGGTGGGTGAATGGAAGGGAGGGGAGGGGAAGTGGGGGAAGAGGGGGAAAACCAAGATGTATCATGTACAGGTACAAAATAACCATTTTGATTATGATCATTATGTATACAATGTACCAATACATGTTCTTGGTAAAAATAAAAAAAAAATGTACTTTTATGCTTGCAAAAAAAAAAAAAAGTTACCATCATACCAAATGTCATTAGGCTTTTTCTCTTGTATTATTTTCTAGGACTTTACTAACGGGCAATTAGAATTGATAAATGAATCAGTGGAATTATACAATACAAAATCAACACATAAAAATCAGTAATACTTTTATACACCAATAACAAGATTCCTGAGACAAATATCATGAAAAAATCCACAGTCACAATGTCCATACTACCCAAAACAATTTACAGATTCAGTGCAATGCTCATTAATATACCCATGCCATTCTTCACAGAACTAGAAACATTACATTAAAGTGGTAGTATGGTAACATGTTCTATCTTTTCAGATTTATGGAAAAAAACCAGAAAAAATCATGACGCTTTGTGCAGAAAGTATAAAATTAACTGTCTTCACTCTTCTGATTACTAGCTTTGCTCTTTTATTTTCTAAATTTTATGAAACTCAAGAATATTTACTGAAGTTGTTACATACTTTGGGAAATTAAAAATAACATGAGATCCTTCAGTGTAAATATTTCATCTCAAAGGATAAGAACAAGCTAGAACAGTCTACCATATGTGTTAATCCCCTATAAGGAAGAAAAGAAACTAAATTAGGAAGCCTGATTTAGAACGGCGTTAGAGTAATGTGACAATTAAAATGTACAAAAATATGGGTAATGAGAAAAGTCATAAAATACATGAATATTTTTAAAAATTAATTGCTTTAGTGATAGCTGTATGACCTGCAATATTCTCTAAGATGCACACATGGCCACTGTTAATGTTGACAATAATATGTTTAAGAAATCTCAAAATAATTACTCTCATACATCTCTTTTCTTTAAAAATTCTTCCCAAATACATTTTTTTCCATACAGAGTAACAGTAATACAGTATAGAGAAATAACATTTGCTATAACCAAAGAAGCACACATCCGTGTATGTTACACACAGATACAGTTATTATCCATCTGCAAGCACAAACAGAAGCAACATCACTATAACATGTACATATTAATTGCAGAAAAGATTACTTGAAATTTTTTAATTAGTCTAAGAACTTGCATAAAGTTGTCAAGATTATTACAGGATACATGGAAGATAATTATGCTGTAGATAATTTGCACTAAAATATTTGCATTCAATCTACTAACAACTTCTTCAACCTTTGAAATAACTATAAAATATTACTCTATTAATTATAGAGTAACATTTTTATACATAGGGAATAGATAAGTGCTTCTTATTGTATGTAGCACATCTTTCAAGTGTTTAAAAAATGAGGTTAAATTTCCCTGTAATAAGAAAAGAAGGATTAAAAAAAAAGAAAAGAAGGATTATGTCAAGACAGGGGACCAATAATAAACAGTTGGTTCTGTGAAATATGAAAACCTATAGTGATACAGAACATTTAAAAAAAAAAGACAAATTATATTTAGAATTGATGAATCATACGTATCTATGGGTCCAGCAGAGCTTAGCAAAACAATTTAATACCATCAAAATCAATTTGATTCAAATAATTTTACAAGGCTAAATGGAATTTATATATTTTAGAGAAAGGTAATTTGCTTAAAGAGAGGAAATAAAAAATAGACCTACTGCCACCAAAATATTGAGATAGTACTTAAATTCTTTTACCAGCAAGAACAAATAAAACACTTTTTTTGTAGTACAGGGAATTAAACCCAGGGCCTTCACATTGAGCTGCATCCCTCACCCTTATTATTTTTTGTATCTATAAATTTTGAGACAGGCTTTCATTAAGTGTCTAAATTGTCCAGCCTGGGCTTAAATTGATGATCCTCCTGCCTCTGCCTCCTGGGGTCTGGGATTGGAGATGTACACCACTGTGATGGTTGATTGTGTCAACTTGTAAGAGAAGCTTAACTAAATTGGTTTAGCAATTCTACACCCCAGGGTGTAGAAGATCCACCCTAGGGCGGCCCATCCTCTAGACGGTATAAAGGGGAAATGAAAAGGGATCTAGGCCTGCCGGTTTCTTTGGATCGGTTTCGCTTCCCTTGGAGGAGCTCCAGACTTCCCCTTGGATCCTTGGAACTCCAGACCTTCACCTGGATACTTCGGACCTCTAGATCTTTGCCTGGACCCTCCAGACCTTCGCCTGGATCCTTCGGACCTCCAGACCTTCAGCTGGGCTCTCCGGATCTCCGGACCCTCTGCACGCTTCCACGCCTGACTTGTAAGAAGCCCGAGAAGCCAAATAGTAAGCTCTCAAATATTCATATATCTACCATTGCATCTGTTTCTCTAGAGAATACTGACTAATACAACCACCTTATAGTATATTCAAGAAACTGAATATTTCAAATGTTTATAAGATTTTCTAAACATAGAAAAGGGAAGTTAAAATCGTGGTACATGATCATATTGATTCTAACTTTCCGTCTGCTTTTTAGAGTAAGATAATACATCCCCACCCTAGCCCTGGTGCTTTCCCAGACTGTGGGCTTGGCCTTTAAACATCACGTCCGGGGGCGCCTGCTCTTTAATTTGAGTCCTGGATAAGAAGACATGTGGAGGCCAGCCCTGCACAGCCTAGTTCAGCTTTGCTGTTGCTGACCTGCAGACATTAACAAAAAGTAAATATTTATTATTCAGAACACTTAGATTTGTTAGTTATTTGTTGGCAGAATACAAATTGCCTAATACAGTTGCCACTCACTGTATAATGAAACCTTGAAACACATTTCTGTTTGTGTCAACAGATGACAAAATTTCTCCTTAGAAGAGCCAAATATAACCTATAGACTAAAAATGGGATTACGGTCATAGTAATAAAACTATTGGACTTCCAGTTTAGCATTCATTCTATTTTAGCACTAAGTAAAAAATTGAAAAATCAACAACTTCTATTCATTAGAGGAGTGTGATGTGACAAACACCCCCCGCCAGATTGGAATGAACGCTAAGTGAACACAGAGAATCATAGAATATCAGACCAGAAACCCACAAGCAAAATCCTCCGGGGAACCGGTGTCAGGATAAGAAAACCCAGAATGTGCTGATGAATGGTAGAGGCTCAGTGTGGACAAACCAGGCAGGCAGAAACTCTAGGGAACACTGTTCTGGGAGGACCCTCACTTTTCTGAGTTTTACCTACAGGAGTTTCACCAGATTCTCCTTGCTTTATTTAAACTGTGCACTAAAAAATAGTAACATAGGGAAATTTGTAAGCAGATCGGTTAAAAAAAAAAGGGCAAATGTAATTAAATTTATTACACAGTTTTAAAGGATATCACATTGTTTCTATATAAAGAAATGCTATAATAGATGTAAGACCTTACTTTTTCAAAAGGTGCAGGAAACTTGATGAAAGGGGAAATCATGTAAATGTTGAGGTTGCCAAGCTATGGATGCAAGAACAAACTGACCTAAGACTGGGGAGAACCATACAATAGGTAACATAGGAAAGAACTTGTAGCAAAACTTGGTGTCTTACTCCATTCTGTGTTGCAATAACAACATACTATGCTCGAGGCAATATAACTTACACAGTAGAAGGGTTTATTTGGCTCACAATTTTGGTGACTGGAGGTTACAAATAGCATGGTACCTGTATCCTGGCAAAGAACCTCTTCTCGGTGGCATCACAATGTGATAGAGAAGCAGAAAGGCAACTGGCTGTGTGCAGAAGGGTGTGGCAGTCCTCGCTTCATAATGACCTGCTAAATTTCCGGAGCTAACTCATCCCTCAAGACCATTATTAATCCATTCATGAGACAGGAGCCCCCATGACCTACCTGTCTTACACTAGGCCTCACCTCTTAAAAATTCCATCACTTTAATGCTGTCATTCTGGGGACCCAGCTTCCAGCACAGAACATTTTGGGAACCACTTAAACAATATCAAAACTATAGCATTGGATCAAGAAGAAGAACAGAGACAAAAGGGCATTGTGTGTAATACTACATTTTTCCTTTGCTTTCTATATCCAGCTGTGTTTGTGTACTCTGTGTTCAGCTATTGCTACCTGATGACACAAAACATAAACATGATGGAACAATCTGTGGACTATTGTGGCTTCATTTCAATGTATTACCACCATTCCATCTTGTATCAATCACTTATGATCTACTTTTTATTACATTTACAAACATGAATTGGAGTAGTATAGACTCTACCCAGGAACAAGTCCAACAAAAACTGTTCAACAATATAATTGGAAAAATTACAGGATGCTATTTAAATGCATTTTTGCAAAGGCTACAATAAATGACATTTTAGATCGTATTCATGGATATGAATATTTCACATCGTAAAGTTTCTCCCAAAGTGATCTATAGATTTGAAGCAATGAAAGTTCCAACAAGCGTCTTAAGAAAATTTTCAAGATGATTCTAAAATTTGAATAACAAAGACCCAAGGAGGAAAAACTCCTTAAGTGTAAGTTGAGAGGCCTCATTTTACTAGCTATCAAGACCTAATATAAAGCTACAGAAGTTAGGAAACTGTGTAGTGTGGGATAGCAATAGACTATTTGACCAGTGGAACAGAACAACAAGCCAGAAACAGATTCATTGAACATTTGTACTCAGTTTATGAGATAAAAGTCCTCGGAAACGCTTCTAGAAATGGAGCTTAATGTAGTAACCGATGCCTGGACAGAAGCAACAGTGAAGTTACATCCCTACTTTCTACCCTACACAAAAATTAATTACTGATGGATTAAAGGTGAAAACATGAAAGGGAAGATTTTTAAATTTCTCGAGGGAGATATAGGACATCCAGTTAAGAAAGGATTTCTTAAACAAGAAAAATAAACATAAACCATAAACAAAATGATGAAAAAATTCATCAGAATAAATTTGTTTGTCAAATGATACCACAAAGAGTATGAAAGCACAGGTCATAAAGTGCAGAAAAGATGTTTACTACATATATAATTATCCAAGGAATACTACTGACTAGTAGTTTAATAGTAAAAGGAAAATAACTCATAAGGCAAATAGGCCAAAACATGGGTAAGTACATCACAGAAAAGAAAATATAAAAGCTTAATAAACATACGAAAATATATTTAATTTCATCAGGCATCCAAGGAACACATATTAAGATTGCAAAACACATCATTTCCTGCCTCCGTATTCACAAAAATGGAAATATCTGGTAGGCCACAAGTTGATGTGTGTGATCATCAGCTAGTGGTACCATAACAAAATGCCACAGACCAGTGAGACACTGATTTTCTCACAGTTCTGAAAGCTGAAAGTCCAAAATCAAGTGAGCAGCAAGGTTGGTTTCCAGTGAGGCTTCCCTCCCTGTCTTACAGATCATTGCTTTCCTGTTGTATCCTGATATGTGGCCTTTTTAATGAGCATAAGAAAATAGAATGGTTTCTGGTATCTCTTTTTCTTTTGATGAAGACATCACTCTTGTTGGATTAGAGTCCCATCCTTATGACTTCATTTAACTTTAATTGTCTCCCTAAATCCTCTGTCTCCAAATGCAGTCTCATTGAGTGTTAGTGCTTCGATGTATGAATTTTGGGGTACACAATTCAGTGTGTAACTGTGAAGATGTGAAGCAATGGGAACTGCAGTGGAGTGTAGGTAGCACACTGCTTTAACTCTTTCAGAAAACAGTTTGCCAATACCCAAAAGGATGAAGCTGTGCATTCCCTAAGGCTTCATAATTCTGCTCCTAGGTATAAGAATTTCCTTTGGTTGCCAGATTTAGCAACAAAAATATGAGCTTCCTAGTTAAATTAATCCAGAAAAATAACCAATTTTTGGGTAAGTATGTTCCAAATGTTGCATGGAGCATACTTGTATTTAAAAACAAAACAAAACAAAACCGTTCCTTGAATTTAGGATCTTTGCAGTAAGCTACATCCCCAGCTCTTTTTTGTTTTTAAATTTTGAGACAGGGACTAAGTTGCTAAATTGCCCAACCTGGCTTAAACTTGTAATTTTCCTACCTTTACCCACCAGAGTGCTGAGATTATGGAAATATACCACCATGCCTGGTTTGAAGTCCAGTTTTGATTGGATTTTATGTATTTTAGGGGAGTGCAACTCTAGAAGCTCATGCACATGAACACAGGAAACACATGCAAAATTGCTCAGAGAAGCACTGTTTGCAATACAAAAGCAAATAAACCAATGTAATCATCATACATTTATCCTTTGGAGAATGTGTAAATGAATTTTGAGATATTTAAAAATGAACCTGTTTGAAGGACTCTCACACATGTCTTCTTGCATGAATCTCATAAATTCAAAACTGAGAGGAAAAAATGAAGTCACAAGAAATCACACAGAGTGGTTCCACATAGGCAACTTGGAAATGATGAGAAAGGAAATAATTCAGTTTTAAACATTTGTATAAATGTGAGAAAACAACGCATCAAAGCAAGAGAAAAAGGAATATGAAATTCAGGACACTGATTACTTCCTGGGAGGGAGAAGGGCAATATTACGGGGAAAAGTGCCGTGGGTACTTCAGAGGTGATGACAATATTTTATTGCTGCTGGTAAATGAGTTTATGCTTTGTTTTCATAATTTTTAAACAAATATAATGTAATACATATGTTGTATGTCACTATTCTCTTGCTGGGACACAATACCTTATACACACAACTTAAAGGAGGAGAAAGTTTAATTTGGTTCACTTTTTAAGGGGATTCAGTCCTTGATCAGGTGACCCAAAAGAAGAAACATCATGGTAGAAGGACATGGGAGAGCGAAGATGCCTCTTTCATGATGTCCAGGAAGCAAAGCATAAGAAATGTGCCAGAGAGGAAGGGAAAGGGACTATATATTGTACCCAAGGCCATGCCTTTATGACACTGGACAGGTCCAGGAATGTTCTGCACTAATCTGCTGGAGGTCTCAATCCAACGAAGTTGACATATCAGGATTAAGGGTCATATTATATGAGTGTGTACACACACACACATACACATATATGTACACACATATATACACACACACATATGCACTCTTTTGAGTGAAATAACTTTATTATAGGAAATAAATCAGATCTTATTTAATAAGAGCTTGATAAATGCTTCACATTATACTTTTTATTCATTCATTTCTGAACTCATGTGTTTCTAACCCGTTTCTGGGGTCCATCCTATTTCATCAGAGCAGCAGTCTAATTTGGTATCACTATTGTATCCTTTCTTCCTTGATTGTTCTGTGGACTAGTACAGAGCCTGGGATGGACAAAATGTTAATCACTGAAAACCAACATCACTGTCATGTGCCCTTGAGGGGTGAGGGTATTGTTACACGCAGCATAGTTAGTTAATTGTGGATCCAGGATTGACCCTAGGTCTGATGAGGCATCTAGGTCTTTTTCCAGTTTGTTTTCCAGTGTGAAGCCTTCTGTCCTCAAGAACAAAATGTTCCCAGAACACTCCTTGTTACTTAAGTGGAAATTGTATAATCAGAATCATTAAATGTACTATGTTGTGAAGAGATAATAAAAATAGCAGCAGAATAGAAAATCTCAGTGTGCATTCATAAGGACAGTAATTACTGTGTAGTTTTTGTTTCCATTTTTGTGTATCTGTGTATAATGATGTAAAATGTAATTCTTACTATAGGCTGCAGTCAAAAAATTTGAAAGCCTCTGAAAAAGAGAACTATTTTTTTCCTTGTATTTGGACTTTT